>CM044558.2:2320445-2472945 GCA_024416835.2 Perccottus glenii
TTCAGCCACCTCAGAGATGAATGTCAAGTAATACATGAGCACAGCTATGTCGATGACATCTTGACATCTCACAACTGCGGAAAGGCTCAAAGTTATTACAAAGAACGTGGAGCTGATTCTAAAAGCAGGAGGGTTTGCATTGAAGCCTTGGGTCTTTTCAGACCAAAGCAAAGAGAAAGAGAAAAGGCATTACCAAAAATTGTTGTCCCTGCCGAACCAGCTTAAGGAGGAAGACAACAAGGCGCTCGGTCTCGGATACATTGTGGATGAAGACATGTTACATGTCATGGTGAGGGTCAACTTCTCCAGGCGGAAGAAAAAGATGAGACTTGGACAAGACTTGCTGCTAGAAGAATGCAGTACAGACACCAGACCCGCTGACAAGGCGTGAATTGCTGAGTCAAGTTGCTGGCTTATGCGACCCAGTTGGCCTGACAACACCATTAAAGCAAAAAGGGGCTATCTTGGTCCGAAGGGCATTCCAAGAGGCAAAACCAAAGTGCAGCATGGTCAAGGACACATGGGACCTTCCTGTCGGATGAGCTACGCAAAGATGCAATTGGAATCTTTGAGGAGTACGTCCAGCTAAGCAAAGTAATGTTCCCAAGAGCCCTTACTCCACCAAAGGCAAAAACTGAACCAGTGGCTGTCACTTTTTCAGATGGCAGTGAAAGCTCCTATGGTGCTGTCCTCTACCTGCGGTGGAACTGCAACAAACAATTAACAATTCGACTAGTGGAGTCAAAAGCAAAGCTGACACCTCTAGACCAGAAGGGGATGCGGTAAAAGCAGAACTTTGTGGTGCAGTTTTTGCAAGTCGCCTGAAAAAATACTTTGAACAGCATACCCAGATCCAAATAAAAAGGTGGTACCATTTTGTAGACAGTCAGACTGTTCTTGGAGCTATCCAGCGTGAAAGCTATGGATTTCAGACTTTCTTTGCTAATAGAATTGGAGAGATCCAAGAGAGCACACAGCTACAGGACTGGTGGTGGATCCCTGGACCACTTAACATAGCCGACATTATCACTCGAGGAGCTGGGCCAAAGGAACTTGATGCTCATTCAGAGTGGCAGCAAGGGCCAGAGTTTCTACATCTTCCAGAGAGCGAGTGGCCAATTATGTCGTCAAAAGATGTGTCTGAAACTGCTCGGGAAAGCATTAATAATATGCAAAAGAAGTCATTTGTGGCTGCACTCACCAGAGCTCAAGCGAAAAGGCTCCCAAGTCTCGCGGGTCGACTTCCTGCTGGTGCCGCTGTCCTAAACTTAGTAGATGAGAGGCGCTTTAGTAGTCTAAAGTGTCTAATCAAGACTGTTGCTTTTATCTGGAGAGCCGCCAAAGGTTTAGATCTACAACAAAGTCCATTGAAACGCCAAAGTGGGCGATTCCCACAAAAGGAGTTATCACAACCACAGAACGTCAAGAGGCAATAAGAGAGCTGTACCAGTTTCTGGATGCTCAGAATAGAACTTCAATAGAAGAGATGTCGGCTCAAAAAGGTACCAAATGGGAGTGGACAATTCACCCTGCTGATTCACCTCACCACAATGGGGCTGCTGAAGCTGCTGTCCGCATTCTCAAGAAGGCACTGCAGAGCCTGGGCAACAACACTGGCCTCAGCTACAGCGAGCTTCAGACAACACTACAACTTGCTGCAAACCTTGCCAACGAATGCCCAATAGATGCCAGGGTGAAGAGCCATGAAGAAAGTGTGCAGTATGTGTCACCCAACACACTTCTCCTGGGCCGAGCTTCTTCAAGCGGTGAGATCAGAAGAATTGACTTTGCAAACTACCCTTACAAGAGACTCAGAGAGATGCAGAACCAAGTCAACAAGTTCTGGAGGTCTTGGAGCCAGCTTGCCGGCCTAAACTTATTTCTGAGAAGTAAATGGCATACTTTGCATCGCAATGTTGCTGTCGGAGATATTGTCTGGTTGTGCGACCAAAATGCAGTGAGGGGCCAATTCAAGCTAGGACGGGTGGTGAGCGTTAATCCAGATGCTAAGGGCATTGTTCGAGGACGTGATCGTCAAAGTGGTCCAAAGCTCCTGCCATCCTGTCACAAAACCCGCACTAAACCGTCCATCAGTGAAAGTACTGAAAGAAGTTTTCCAAACCACAGTCCTGCACAGAGATGTTCGACGCCTGGTTGTCTTGCTACCAGTTGAGGACCAAACTCGGAGCTAACTGGCAGTAAGCAAGTGCTGATTACGATCTTTCCATCAGTTCCCGTGGGAAGATCGAGTGGGAGGTGTGCTGACAAACTGCCTGGGAGCTCCTCAGTGGTGGAACTCCTCCTCTTTCAATCAGTGGTGAACCAGGTGAAACAAATCTTCCAGGTAATTTGAACCACCAGTACCTGGCTCTGTTATTGTGTTTAGACCGCAGTCAAAGGAGCATTTAAAGCACCACAAGACCAAGGAAACCATCTTTGTCATCAAAGAACTGTGCAAGACCAAGCCTTCCACAATACTGTGAAGGACAGCCGGTAAGCGCCATATTGGCCATGTTTGACTAGATTGACTTAAGCAGTGCAGTGCTAATGATACTCTGGAAAAAACAAACTCTTTAACTTTTGTTTACTCTGATAGGACTTTTGCAGTGGTATTTGTAACTTTAAATGTTGGTTGTGGGGTATAAAGGAAAAGTAAGAAAAGCCATATTCATTGTTTGACAAAGACTGTTTGAGATTGTTAAAAGTAATTTCAACTTTATAGAAATCTTAACCTAGTTCTTAATTCAGTTAAAATGCATAGTCTAAAATTATTTGGCTAAAGATACTTGGTTTAAAGATGAGAAAATTCTGAAAGTTAAAATAACAATTGATTGTTTTGTAAAGGATAGTTGTGTGGCTAGAATGATGCCTTAGAATAATTATTTACTATGAAAATACTTCTTAAAAATGGAAACCTTGTATTTTGTAATGACAGTACTGTGTTTATCTGAGATGAATGTGAAGAATTGTTTAGTTGGCTGTTAACTCAAATAACTGGTATTTGTCATTTCTTTCGAGGTTTTTCACCTGTTTACTGCTATCAAGGAATGGAAAATAAAAGACAAAAAACTGTTCCCATGGCTTTTTATTGAGTGAAATCCAGTTAAAAACTTCATGTGGAGGGATTGTCCTTTTCAAGTGAGGAATTGCACAAGGCAGAGATCAAAACTTGACAGTGAAAAACCGGCTGTCCTTCCCAGTCCCCAGACAGCCGGTTTTTCACTGTCAACCTCCCACCTTGGCGTTTCACCAGTTTTTGCCATGAACCGTGTTAGTGCTCGTTCCACGTCTCTCCTCTGAGTTGCTGCCTTTTCTCTCACCACTTGGTAATCACTGATTGAAGGAGGAGGAGTTTCACCACTGAGGAGCTCCCAGGCAGTTTGTCAGCAAGCTGGTCAAGTTACCACAAAACGGTACCTCCTAAGATCAAAACTTGACAGTGAAAAACCGGCTGTCTGGGGACTGGAAAAGGACCAGAAAAGTGACCACACGTGTCCAAAGAGACAAATAAAGACTATTCCCGTCCTTTTGCTGTGATTGAGATGGCTGATTCAGTACTGGTAGAACAGCTAAAGATCGCAAGGACATCAGCGAACGTCAGTTTTCCGGTTGGCAAATAATGTGATACTGAATGCATACAATGATGTCAGAAGAGGAACTCAGAGACAATTTTAGGAAGGTCTCTGATGAAGCTGGCAAAGTCCTGGAAGCGAACGATGATGTTGAGGGGCAATGTATTGAAGAAAGCTCTGATGCAGAGGAGTTGAGTGAGCAGCAAAAGAGGGACTTGTTCAGAACAGCTAATGAGTGTGAGAAGAAATTGCAAGAGCTAAAGGACCTCATACAAAAGACATTGTGGGACAATTTCGGGAAATATGAACTGACACAATCAATTACAACAGCAGAGTCGCAAGCAGAAAACGTGGCAGCTGTGGAGCCAAGTAGAAACCCAGATGCATATCTCTTCATGGCTTCTTGACCTTGAAGAAACTTGAGGAGGTAGTCAAATCGCTTGTCCTCCTCCGCTTCATCATCTTTGCCAGCTACATGAAGAAGCCATTCCTTCTTCAGACCATCAGGAAGTTTACTCTCTATTGTTTTTGTTACAAGAGGGTTCTTTATTGCGCCGGTTTTGCCAAGCTCGTTCAGATCGACCAGGGCTTTTTCTACAGATTGAATTAGCTCAACAATCCTCCTAGGCTGGTTACCTTTAACTGCTTGAAGTTTTTGGAGCTCTTCTACTATTTCAAGGGCTATAGTTGTCTTATTACCAAAGCGGTTCTCCAAGACCCGGAATATGTCCTCAGCAGTTATGCAAGTTGTAAGGTGGAGGTCTCGTATTATCTTCTCATCCACACTGTCGAGAAGTTGGAACTTTTTAACCTCTCTGGATCCACTAGGTTCTCCTGCATCTGGAGCGCTTCCCAATCTTTCTTCCACCGGTGAAACTCTCGGCGGATGCCAGAAAACTTTGGGAGGGCAGCTGGCTTTAATCTAATTGCAGGTGTGGCCACACAACTGATTGAAGTAGTATTAAATTTGCTGGTTTCTCCTTTGGCGTGTGCCCCTGTAAAGTCGGCTTGTCTTATTGAGAGTTTTGGCAGGATAGTCTCAAGGCCTTGAATACGACTCTGGAACTGTTGTTGCTCTGCTGGGGGGACCCAGCACTTCCAATGTTTATGAACCTCCTTTGCAGCCTTCACAAACTTCTCTAGTTGTCCGATCATGAAGAGATATGCATCTGGGTTTCTACTTGGCTCCACAGCTGCCACGTTTTCTGCTTGCGACTCTGCTGTTGTAATTGATTGTGTCAGTTCATATTTCCCGAAATTGTCCCACAATGTCTTTTGTATGAGGTCCTTTAGTTCTTGCAATTTCTTCTCACACTCATTAGCTGTTCTGAACAAGTCCCTCTTTTGCTGCTCACTCAACTCCTCTGCATCAGAGCTTTCTTCAATACATTGCCCCTCAACATCATCGTTCGCTTCCAGGACTTTGCCAGCTTCATCAGAGACCTTCCTAAAATTGTCTCTGAGTTCCTCTTCAGACATCATTGTATGCATTCGTATCACATTATTGAAAGAAATTACTCTAGCTGAAGAAAGGGAGCTGGAAGTTGTAAGGGGTGGCCTGACTTATGTTGGTGCTGATGACCACAGTGATAGTCCACACTGGCATGCAAGATATCCTTGGCTCATGGACCCATCTACATTGCCAAACAACAGAAAAGCAGTGGAGGCAACCTTCCTCAGAACAGAGAGACAGCTCGCCAAAGAACCGCAGTGGAAAAAAGCCTATGGAGCTCAAGTCCACGAAATGATTGACCGCCGAGCTGCAAAGAAGTTGACCAAGGAGGATCTAACCAACTGGAATGGACCTGTCTGGTATATTAGTCATCTTATCGCACCAACCCCCACTCTGTTACAACTCCGGTAAGACTTGTCTGGAACAGCAGTCAGAAGTACAAAGGCCAAAGTCTTAATGACCTTTTGATGAAAGGTCCTGGCGTTCTCAACTCTATTCGAGCTGTCCTCCTCAAGTTTTCGCCAAGGTTCCTTCGCCGCTCTAGGAGATCTCAGAAAGATGTACAATTCTGTGTGGCTCGAGGAGAGGAAGTCCATTTACACCGATTCTTGTGGCGTGATTCGGAGGACGATGAGCTAGAACAATATGCCATAACCAGAGTGAATATCGGGGACAAGCCAGCAGGATGCATAGCACAACTTGCTATGAGGGAGACTGCTAACCTGCCTCAATTCAGCCACCTCAGAGATGAATGTCAAGTAATACATGAGCACAGCTATGTCGATGACATCTTGACATCTCACAACTACGGGAAAGGCTCAAAGTCATTACAAAGAACGTGGAGCTGATTCTAAAAGCAGGAGGGTTTGCATTGAAGCCTTGGGTCTTTTCAGACCAAAGCAAAGGAGAAAGAGAAAAGGCATCACCAAAAATTGTTGTCCTGCCGAACCAGCTTGAGGAAGAAGACAACAAGGCACTTGGTCTCGGATACATTATGGATGAAGACATGTTGCATGTCATGGTGAGGGTCAACTTCTCCAGGCGGAAGAAAAGATGAGACTTGGACAAGACTTGCTGCTAGAAGAATGCGAGTACAGACACCAGACCCGCTGACAAGGCGTGAATTGCTGAGTCAAGTTGCTGGCTTGTACGACCCAGTTGGCCTGACAACACCATTAAAGCAAAAAGGGGCTATCTTGGTCCGAAGGGCATTCCAAGAGGCAAAACCAAAGTGCAGCATGGTCAAGGACACATGGGACCTTCCCCTGTCGGATGAGCTCCGCAAAGATGCAATTGGAATCTTTGAGGACGTCCAGCTAAGCAAAGTAATGTTCCCAGAGCCCTTACTCCACCAAAGGCAAAAACTGAACCAGTGGCTGTCACTTTTTCAGATGGCAGTGAGAGCTCTATGGTGCTGTCCTCTACCTGCGGTGGAACTGCAACAAACAATTAACAATTCGACTAGTGGAGTCAAAGCAAAGCTGACACCTCTAGACCAGAAGGGGATGCGGTAAAAGCAGAACTTTGTGGTGCAGTTTTTGCAAGTCGCCTGAAAAATACTTTGAACAGCATACCCAGATCCAAATAAAAAGGTGGTACCATTTTGTAGACAGTCAGACTGTTCTTGGAGCTATCCAGCGTGAAAGCTATGGATTTCAGACTTTCTTCGCAAATAGAATTGGAGAGATCCAAGAGCACACAGCTACAGGACTGGTGGTGGATCCCTGGACCACTTAACATAGCCGACATTATCACTCGAGGAGCTGGGCCAAAGGAACTTGATGCTTATTCAGAGTGGCAGCAAGGGCCAGAGTTTCTACATCTTCCAGAGAGCGAGTGGCCAATTATGTCGTCAAAAGATGTGTCTGAAACTGCTCGGGAAAGCATTAATAATATGCAAAAGAAGTCATTTGTGGCTGCACTTACCAGAGCTCAAGCGAAAAGGCTTCCAAGTCTTGCGGGTCGACTTCCTGCTGGTGCCGCTGTCCTAAACTTAGTAGATGAGAGGCGCTTTAGTAGTCTAAAGTGTCTAATCAAGACTGTTGCTTTTATCTGGAGAGCCGCCAAAAGGTTTAGATCTACAACAAAGTCCATTGAAACGCCAAAGTGGGAGGCGATTCCCACAAAAGGAGTTATCACCACCACAGAACGACAAGAGGCAATAAGAGACATCTATCTTGCTGCTCAGGAAGGGGTAACATTTCCAGCCACCACTACAGACCGCTTGGTTGTGTACAGAGAGCCAGAATCTGGGCTACTAGTCTGTGGTGGGAGAATCCATGGCTTCAGGGAGGATGGCGCTGCAGTTCCCCTTCTGCCTTTCAATGCATGGGTCTCTACTTTACTGGCACGGGAGGCGCACAATGAGGGTCATGAAGGTGTGGCTGCAACCTTGCTGAAAATGAGGAGGAAAGCCTGGGTCATCCAAGGGAGGAAAATTGCCCAAAACGTAGTGGAGAACTGCCTTTTCTGCAAAAAGTCAAAAGCAAGAAGGTGCAAACAGGTAATGGCTGACTTACCTCCTGAAAGAACCACACCTGCAGCTCCGTTCGAGTTTACTACAGTCGACCTCTTTGGACCGTACCTTGTCAAAGATGACATCAAGAAACGGGTCTCCATGAAAGTGTGGGGCATCGTCTTCAGTTGTATGGCCAGCAGGGCAATTCATGCAGACCTGGTCAACACAATGTCGACAGAGAGCTTCTTGATGGCATACCAACGCTTTACTGCAATAAGAGGGCACCCAAGAAAGATCTGGTCTGACCCAGGGACAAACTTCATCGGCGCCAAACCTGTCCTAAGAGAGATGTACCAGTTTCTGGATGCTCAGAATAGAACTTCAATAGAAGAGATGTCGCTCAAAAGGTACCAAATGGGAGTGGACAATTCACCCGGCTGATTCGCAATGTTGCTGTCGGAGATATTGTCTGGTTGTGCGACCAAAATGCAGTGAGGGGCCAATTCAAGCTAGGACGTGTGGTGAGCGTTAATCCAGATGCTAATGGCATTGTTCGAGACGTGATCGTCAAAGTGGTCCAAAGCTCCTGCCATCCTGTCACAAAACCGCACTAAACCATCCATCAGTGAAAGTACTGAAAGAAGTTTTCCAAACCACAGTCCTGCACAGAGATGTTCGACGCCTGGTTGTCTTGCTACCAGTTGAGGACCAAACTCGGAGCTAACTGGCAGTAAGCAAGTGCTGATTACGATCTTTCCATCAGTTCCCGTGGGAAGATCGAGTGGGAGGTGTGCTGACAAACTGCCTGGAAGCTCCTCAGTGGTGAAACTCCTCCTCCTTCAATCAGTGGTGAACCAGGTGGAACAAATCTTCCAGGTAATTTGAACCACCAGTACCTGGCTCTGTTATTGTGTTTAGACCGCAGGCAAAGGAGTATTTAAAGCACCACAAGACCAAGGAAACCATCTTTGTCATCAAAAAAGAACTGTGCAAGACCAAGCCTTCCACAATACTGTGAAGGACAGCCGGTAAGCGCCATATTGGCCATGTTTGACTAGATTGACTTAAGCAGTGCAGTGCTAATGATACTCTGGAAAAACAAACTCTTTAACTTTTGTTTACTTTGATAGGAAGGAATGGCTTCTTCATGTAGCTGGCAAAGATGATGAAGCGGAGGAGGACAAGCGATTTGACTACCTCCTCAAGTTTCTTCAAGGTCAAGAAGCCATCTATGAGAAGCTGGACCAACTGAGAGAGGAGGAACCAAAACCAAAATCAGAACCTCGGCAAGCTCGAACCAGAACCACCACCCAATTAAGCAACCAGGCTCAAGGATGTGTGGTCTGCGGAGATGGCAAGCATAAGAAAAGGCTATATTTCTGCCAGAAGTTTCGCACTCTTAAGTTGTCAGAGAAAAGAAATGCTGTCAGGAAGCTGGGAGCCTGCAAGAAATGCCTGGAGATTCACAATGAAGGTGACTACTGTAAATCAGAGTTTCTCTGCAGGAAGCCAGACTGCATAGAACAGCGTGCTGAAGAACACCACTATTACCTTTGCCCGAGGGCTGGTACCTTCAAAGGGAATGTTGTCCAGGGTCAAATAACGGCAAAGTGGGAGGCGACACAAGAGGGTGTTACACCCAAGAGCAAGAAGAATTTGTTAAAAGTCTTTCACCTGAACTCGCAGCGAAGTGTCGCAATGCCTTTGCAACACTGTGGTCAGTACCTCTCATTTGTCCAACCAAAGCAGTCTTCTAGTAGAGAATGGAATACAGGAGTGGCCAGTCATCATGATGCTCTTAGAGGTCACGGCCAATGCAGGACAAAAAGTTGGGACTTTGATCGACCTGGCATCGGATACAAACTACATAACTCATGATGCAGCTAATCGTTTGAACCTTAGAAGTGAAGCCATAACCCTTGTTGTCCACGGCGTGGGAGGAATGAAAGTTCAAGTTACCACAAAAGCGGTACCTCCTAAAGATCCGGATCCGCACGGAGCAGGGCAACTGCAGATCCCACCAACTCCTCTGCTATGGTTTGGATAGAATTGCAGATATCCATAAACATGTGACAGCCAAAAGACTCCAAACGTTTTTCCAGATGTCCCCCAGAATGAACTTGTGAGACCAAGACAGATACAGCTTTTGATAAGCCATAAGGAAGGGCAACTGGTCCCACAGAAAATACGTACTGTTGGGGACCTTGTACTATGGGATGGGCCATTGGGAAAGACAATTGCAGGGACACACCCTGGTCTGTTTGAAGAGGTTACAGTTACAGCACATGAGAGCAGAGCACACTTCGCCAGGTCTATGAGAACAGCAGCATTGATGTATGAAGAACATATCTGCAGCAAACCTACCATCAAGTCGTCTTATTCTGCTATTACCACTCGGGATTTTATTGAGTGGTGGCGATGGGATAGCATTGGCGCCCCCTGCACTCCAAAATGTGGAGGATGTCGCTGTGGCAGTTGTCAACCTGGTGGCAAAGAAATTACTCTAGCTGAAGAAAGGAGCTGGAAGTTGTAAGGGTGGCCTGACTTATGTTGGTGCTGATGACCACAGTGATAGTCCACACTGGCATGCAAGATATCCTTGGCTCATGGACCCATCTACATTGCCAAACAACAGAAAAGCAGTGGAGGCAACCTTCCTCAGAACAGAGAGACAGCTCGCCAAAGAACCGCAGTGGAAAAAAGCCTATGGAGCTCAAGTCCACGAAATGGTTGACCGCCGAGCTGCAAAGAAGTTGACCAAGGAGGATCTAACCAACTGGAATGGACCTGTCTGGTATATTAGTCATCTTATCGCACCCAACCCCCACTCTGTTACAACTCCGGTAAGACTTGTCTGGAACAGCAGTCAGAAGTACAAAGGCCAAAGTCTTAATGACCTTTTGATGAAAGGTCCTGACGTTCTCAACTCTATTCGAGCTGTCCTCCTCAAGTTTCGCCAAGGTTCCTTCGCGCTCTAGGAGATCTCAGAAAGATGTACAATTCTGTGTGGCTCGAGGAGAGGGAAGTCCATCTACACCGATTCTGTGGCGTGATTCAGAGGACGATGAGCTAGAACAATACGCCATAACCAGAGTGAATATCGGGGACAAGCCAGCAGGATGCATAGCACAACTTGCTATGAGGGAGACTGCTAACCTGCCTCAATTCAGCCACCTCAGAGATGAATGTCAAGTAATACATGAGCACAGCTATGTCGATGACATCTTGACATCTCACAACTGCCGGGAAAGGCTCAAAGTTATTACAAAGAACGTGGAGCTGATTCTAAAAGCAGGAGGGTTTGCATTGAAGCCTTGGGTCTTTTCAGACCAAAGCAAAGAGAAAGAGAAAAGGCATTACCAAAAATTGTTGTCCTGCCGAACCAGCTTAAGGAGGAAGACAACAAGGCGCCGGTCTCGGATACATTGTGGATGAAGACATGTTACATGTCATGGTGAGGGTCAACTTCTCCAGGCGGAAGAAAAAGATGAGACTTGGACAAGACTTGCTGCTAGAAGAAGTACGAGTACAGACACCAGACCCGCTGACAAGACGTGAATTGCTGAGTCAAGTTGCTGGCTTGTACGACCCAGTTGGCCTGACAACACCATTAAAGCAAAAAGGGGCTATCTTGGTCCGAAGGGCATTCCAAGAGGCAAAACCAAAGTGCAGCATGGTCAAGGACACATGGGACCTTCCTGTCGGATGAGCTACGCAAAGATGCAATTGGAATCTTTGAGGAGTACGTCCAGCTAAGCAAAGTAATGTTCCCAAGAGCCCTTACTCCACCAAAGGCAAAAACTGAACCAGTGGCTGTCACTTTTTCAGATGGCAGTGAAAGCTCCTATGGTGCTGTCCTCTACCTGCGGTGGAACTGCAACAAACAATTAACAATTCGACTAGTGGAGTCAAAAGCAAAGCTGACACCTCTAGACCAGAAGGGGGATGCGGTAAAAGCAGAACTTTGTGGTGCAGTTTTTGCAAGTCGCCTGAAAAAATACTTTGAACAGCATACCCAGATCCAAATAAAAAGGTGGTACCATTTTGTAGACAGTCAGACTGTTCTTGGAGCTATCCAGCGTGAAAGCTATGGATTTCAGACTTTCTTTGCTAATAGAATTGGAGAGATCCAAGAGAGCACACAGCTACAGGACTGGTGGTGGATCCCTGGACCACTTAACATAGCCGACATTATCACTCGAGGAGCTGGGCCAAAGGAACTTGATGCTCATTCAGAGTGGCAGCAAGGGCCAGAGTTTCTACATCTTCCAGAGAGCGAGTGGCCAATTATGTCCAAAAGATGTGTCTGAAACTGCTCGGAAAGCATTAATAATATGCAAAAGAAGTCATTTGTGGCTGCACTCACCAGAGCTCAAGCGAAAAGGCTCCCAAGTCTCGCGGGTCGACTTCCTGCTGGTGCCGCTGTCCTAAACTTAGTAGATGAGAGGCGCTTTAGTAGTCTAAAGTGTCTAATCAAGACTGTTGCTTTTATCTAGAGAGCCGCCAAAAGGTTTAGATCTACAACAAAGTCCATTGAAACGCCAAAGTGGAAGGCGATTCCCACAAAAGGAGTTATCACAACCACAGAACGTCAAGAGGCAATAAGAGAGCTGTACCAGTTTCTGGATGCTCAGAATAGAACTTCAATAGAAGAGATGTCGGCTCAAAAAGGTACCAAATGGGAGTGGACAATTCACCCTGCTGATTCACCTCACCACAATGGGGCTGCTGAAGCTGCTGTCCGCATTCTCAAGAAGGCACTGCAGAGCCTGGGCAACAACACTGGCCTCAGCTACAGCGAGCTTCAGACAACACTACAACTTGCTGCAAACCTTGCCAACGAATGCCCAATAGATGCCAGGGTGAAGAGCCATGAAGAAAGTGTGCAGTATGTGTCACCCAACACACTTCTCCTGGGCCGAGCTTCTTCGGTGAGATCAGAAGAATTGACTTTGCAAACTACCCTTACAAGAGACTCAGAGAGATGCAGAACCAAGTCAACAAGTTCTGAGGTCTTGGAGCCAGCTTGCCGGCCTAAACTTATTTCTGAGAAGTAAATGGCATACTTTGCATCGCAATGTTGCTGTCGGAGATATTGTCTGGTTGTGCGACCAAAATGCAGTGAGGGGCCAATTCAAGCTAGGACGGGTGGTGAGCGTTAATCCAGATGCTAAGGGCATTGTTCGAGACGTGATCGTCAAAGTGGTCCAAAGCTCCTGCCATCCTGTCACAAAACCCGCACTAAACCGTCCATCAGTGAAAGTACTGAAAGAAGTTTTCCAAACCACAGTCCTGCACAGAGATGTTCGACGCCTGGTTGTCTTGCTACCAGTTGAGGACCAAACTCGGAGCTAACTGGCAGTAAGCAAGTGCTGATTACGATCTTTCCATCAGTTCCCGTGGGAAGATCGAGTGGGAGGTGTGCTGACAAACTGCCTGGGAGCTCCTCAGTGGTGGAACTCCTCCTCCTTCAATCAGTGGTGAACCAGGTGAAACAAATCTTCCAGGTAATTTGAACCACCAGTACCTGGCTCTGTTATTGTGTTTAGACCGCAGTCAAAGGAGCATTTAAAGCACCACAAGACCAAGGAAACCATCTTTGTCATCAAAGAACTGTGCAAGACCAAGCCTTCCACAATACTGTTGGTTTTAACTTTAAATGTTGGTTGTATAAAGAAAAGTAAGAAAAAGACATATTCATTGTTTGAAAAAGACTGTTTGAGATTGTTAAGTAATTTCAACTTTGTAGAAATCTTAACCAGTTCTTAATTCAATTTAAAATGCATAGTCTAAAATTATTTGCTAAAGGTACTGGTGGTTCAAATTACCTGGAAGATTTGTTCCACCTGGTTCACCACTGATTGAAGGAGGAGGAGTTTCACCACTGAGGAGCTCCCAGGCAGTTTGTCAGCACACCTCCCACTCGATCTTCCCACGGGAACTGATGGAAAGATCGTAATCAGCACTTGCTTACTGCCAGTTAGCTCCGAGTTTGGTCCTCAACTGGTAGCAAGACAACCAGGCGTCGAACATCTCTGTGAAGGACAGCCGGTTTTTCACCTGTTGACTGCTATCAAGGAATTGAAAATAAAAGACAAAAAACTGTTCCCATGGCTTTTTATTGAGTGAAATCCAGTTAAAAACTTCATGTGGAGGGATTGTCCTTTTCAAGTGGGGAATTGCACAAGGCAGAGATCAAAACTTGACAGTGAAAAACCGTCACTGAAGACTGGGGAAGGACCAGAAAAGTGACCACACGTGTCCAAAGAGACAAATAAAGACTGTTCCCGTCCTGTTGTTGTGATTTGAAATGGCTGATTCAGTACTGGTTGAACAGCTAAAGATCGCAAGGACATCAGCGAAACGTCAGTTTTCCCGGTTGGCAAATAATGTGATACGAATGCATACAATGATGTCTGAAGAGGAACTCAGAGACAATTTTAGGAAGGTCTCTGATGAAGCTGGCAAAGTCCTGGAAGCGAACGATGATGTTGAGGGGCAATGTATTGAAGAAAGCTCTGATGCAGAGGAGTTGAGTGAGCAGCAAAAGAGGGACTTGTTCAGAACAGCTAATGAGTGTGAGAAGAAATTGCAAGAGCTAAAGGACCTCATACAAAAGACATTGTGGGACAATTTCGGGAAATATGAACTGACACAATCAATTACAACAGCAGAGTCGCAAGCAGAAAACGTGGCAGCTGTGGAGCCAAGTAGAAACCCAGATGCATATCTCTTCATGATCGGACAACTAGAGAAGTTTGTGAAGGCTGCAAAGGAGGTTCATAAACATTGGAAGTGCTGGGTCCCCCCAGCAGAGCAACAACAGTTCCAGAGTCGTATTCAAGGCCTTGAGACTATCCTGCCAAAACTCTCAATAAGACAAGCCGACTTTACAGGGGCACACGTCAAAGGAGAAACCAGCAAATTTAATACTACTTCAATCAGTTGTGTGGCCACACCAGCAATTAGATTAAAGCCAGCTGCGCCCCAAAGTTTTCTGGCATCCGCCGAGAGTTTCACCGGTGGAAGAAAGATTGGGAAGCGCTCCAGATGCAGGGAGAACCTAGTGGATCCAGAGAGGTTAAAAAGTTCCAACTTCGACAGTGTGGATGAGAAGATAATACGAGACCTCCACCTTACAACTTTCATAACTGCTGAGGACATGTTCCGGGTCTTGGAGAACCGCTTTGGTAATAAGACAACTATAGCCCTTGAAATAGTAGAAGAGCTCCAAAGACTTCAAGCAGTTAAAGGTAACCAGCCTAGGAGGATTGTTGAGCTAATTCAATCTGTAGAAAAAGCCCTGGTCGATCTGAACGAGCTTGGCAAAACCGGCGCAATAAAGAACCCTCTTGTAACAAAAACAATAGAGAGTAAACTTCCTGATGGTCTGAAGAAGGAATGGCTTCTTCATGTAGCTGGCAAAGATGATGAAGCGGAGGAGGACAAGCGATTTGACTACCTCCTCAAGTTTCTTCAAGGTCAAGAAGCCATCTATGAGAAGCTGGACCAACTGAGAGAGGAGGAACCAAAACCAAAATCAGAACCTCGGCAAGCTCGAACCAGAACCACCACCCAATTAAGCAACCAGGCTCAAGGATGTGTGGTCTGCGGAGATGGCAAGCATAAGAAAAGGCTATATTTCTGCCAGAAGTTTCGCACTCTTAAGTTGTCAGAGAAAAGAAATGCTGTCAGCAAGCTGGGAGCCTGCAAAAAATGCCTGGAGATTCACAATGAAGGTGACTACTGTAAATCAGAGTTTCTCTGCAGGAAGCCAGACTGCATAGAACAGCGTGCTGCAGAACACCACTATTACCTTTGCCCGAGGGCTGGTACGTTCAAAGGAATGTTGTCCAGGGTCAAATAACGGCAAAGTGGGAGGCGACACAAGAGAGTGTTACACCCAAGAGCAAGAAGAATTTGTTAAAAGTCTTTCACCTGAACTCGCAGCGAAGTGTCGCAATGCCTTTTGCAACACTGTGGTCAGTACCTCTCATTTGTCCAACCAAAGCAGTCTTCTAGCAGAGAATGGAATAGAGGAGTGGCCAGTCATCATGATGCTCTTAGAGGTCACGGCCAATGCAGGACAAAAAGTTGGGACTTTGATCGACCTGGCATCGGATACAAACTACATAACTCATGATGCAGCTGATCGTTTGAACCTTAGAAGTGAAGCCATAACCCTTGTTGTCCACGGCGTGGGAGGAATGAAAGTTCAAGTTACCACAAAACGGTACCTCCTAAAGATCCGGATCCGCACGGAGCAGGGCAACTGCAGATCCCACCAACTCCTCTGCTATGGTTTGGATAGAATTGCAGATATCCATAAACATGTGACAGCCAAAAGACTCCAAACGTTTTTTCCAGATGTCCCCCAAAATGAACTTGTGAGACCAAGACAGATACAGCTTTTGATAAGCCATAAGGAAGGGCGACTGGTCCCACAGAAAATACGTACTGTTGGGGACCTTGTACTATGGGATGGGCCATTGGGAAAGACAATTGCAGGGACACACCCTGGTCTGTTTGAAGAGGTTACAGTTACAGCACATGAGAGCAGAGCACACTTCGCCAGGTCTATGAGAACAGCAGCATTGATATATGAAGAACATATCTGCAGCAAACCTACCATCAAGTCGTCTCATTCTGCTATTACCACTCGGGATTTTATTGAGTGGTGGCGATGGGATAGCATCGCCACCACTAAACCATTAAAGCAAAAAGGAGCTATCTTGGTCCGAAGGGCATTCCAAGAGGCAAAACCAAAGTGCAGCATGGTCAAGGACACATGGGACCTTCCCCTGTCGGATGAGCTCCGCAAAGATGCAATTGGAATCTTTGAGAGTACGTCCAGCTAAGCAAAGTAATGTTCCCAAGAGCCCTTACTCCACCAAAGGCAAAACTGAACCAGTGGCTGTCACTTTTCAGTGAAAGCTCCTATGGTGCTGTCCTCTACCTGCGGTGGAACTGCAACAAACAATTAACAATTCGACTAGTGGAGTCAAAAGCAAAGCTGACACCTCTAGACCAGAAGGGGGATGCAGTAAAAGCAGAACTTTGTGGTGCAGTTTTTGCAAGTCGCCTGAAAAAATACTTTGAACAGCATACCCAGATCCAAATAAAAAGGTGGTACCATTTGGTAGACAGTCAGACTGTTCTTGGAGCTATCCAGCGTGAAAGCTATGGATTTCAGACTTTCTTCGCTAATAGAATTGGAGAGATCCAAGAGAGCACACAGCTACAGGACTGGTGGTGGATCCCTGGACCACTAACATAGCCCGACATTATCACTCGAGGAGCTGGGCCAAAGGAACTTGATGCTCATTCAGAGTGGCAGCAAGGGCCAGAGTTTCTACATCTTCCAGAGAGCGAGTGGCCAATTATGTCGTCAAAAGATGTGTCTGAAACTGCCCGGGAAAGCATTAATAATATGCAAAAGAAGTCATTTGTGGCTGCACTTACCAGAGCTCAAGCGAAAAGGCTTCCAAGTCTCGCGGGTCGACTTCCTGCTGGTGCCGCTGTCCTAAACTTAGTAGATGAGAGGCGCTTTAGTAGTCTAAAGTGTCTAATCAAGACTGTTGCTTTTATCTGGAGAGCCGCCAAAAGGTTTAGATCTGCAACAAAGTCCATTGAAACGCCAAAGTGGGAGGCGATTCCCACAAAAGGAGTTATCACCACCACAGAACGACAAGAGGCAATAAGAGACATCTATCTTGCTGCTCAGGAAGGGGTAACATTTCCAGCCACCACTACAGACCGCTTGGTTGTGTACAGAGAGCCAGAATCTGGGCTACTAGTCTGTGGTGGGAGAATCCATGGCTTCAGGGAGGATGGCGCTGCAGTTCCCCTTCTGCCTTTCAATGCATGGGTCTCTACTTTACTGGCACGGGAGGCGCACAATGAGGGTCATTTAGGTGTGGCTGCAACCTTGCTGAAAATGAGGAGGAAAGCCTGGGTCATCCAAGGGAGGAAAATTGCCCAAAACGTAGTGGAGAACTGCCTTTTCTGCAAAAAGTCAAAAGCAAGAAGGTGCAAACAGGTAATGGCTGACTTGCCTCCTGAAAGAACCACACCTGCAGCTCCGTTCAAGTTTACTACAGTCGACCTCTTTGGACCGTACCTTGTCAAAGATGACATCAAGAAACGGGTCTCCATGAAAGTGTGGGGCATCGTCTTCAGTTGCATGGCCAGCAGGGCAATTCATGCAGACCTGGTCAACACAATGTCGACAGAGAGCTTCTTGATGGCTTACCAACGCTTTACTGCAATGAGAGGGCACCCAAGAAAGATCTGGTCTGACCCAGGGACAAACTTCATCGGCGCCAAACCTGTCCTAAGAGAGCTGTACCAATTTCTGGATGCTCAGAATAGAACTTCAATAGAAGAGATGTCGGCTCAAAAAGGTACCAAATGGGAGTGGACAATTCACCCTGCTGATTCACCTCACCGCAATGGGGCTGCTGAAGCTGCTGTCCGCATTCTCAAGAAGGCACTGCAGAGCCTGGGCAACAACACTGGCCTCAGCTACAGCGAGCTTCAGACAACACTACAACTTGCTGCAAACCTTGCCAACGAATGTCCAATAGATGCCAGGGTGCAGAGCCATGAAGAAAGTGTGCAGTATGTGTCACCCAACACACTTCTCCTGGGCCGAGCTTCTTCAAGCGGTGAGATCAGAAGAATTGACTTTGCAAACTACCCTTACAAGAGACTCAGAGAGATGCAGAACCAAGTCAACAAGTTCTGGAGGTCTTGGAGCCAGCTTGCCGGCCCAAACTTATTTCTGAGAAGTAAATGGCATACTTTGCATCGCAATGTTGCTGTCGGAGATATTGTCTGGTTGTGCGGCCAAAATGCAGTGAGGGGCCAATTCAAGCTAGGACGGTGGTGAGCGTTAATCCAGATGCTAAGGGCATTGTTCGAGACGTGATCGTCAAAGTGGTCCAAAGCTCCTGCCATCCTGTCACAAAACCCGCACTAAACCGTCCATCAGTGAAAGAAGTTTTCCAAACCACAGTCCTGCACAGAGATGTTCGACGCCTGGTTGTCTTGCTACCAGTTGAGGACTTTTGCAGTGGTATTTAACTTTAAATGTTGGTTGTGGGGTATAAAGGAAAAGTAAGAAAAGACATATTCATTGTTTGACAAAGACTGTTTGAAATTGTTAAAAGTAATTTCAACTTTATAGAAATCTTAACCTAGTTCTTAATTCAATTAAAATGCATAGTCTAAAATTATTTGGCTAAAGATACTTGGTTTAAAGATAGGAAAATTCTGAAAGTTAAAATAACAATTGATTGTTTTGTAAAGGATAGTTGTGTGGCTAGAATGATGCCTTAGAATAATTAACTATGAAAATACTTCTTAAAAATGGAAACCTTGTATTTTGTAATGACAGTACTGTGTTTATCTGAGGTGGATGTGAAGAATTGTTTAGTTGGCTGTTAACTCAAATAATAACTGGTATTTGTCATTTCTTTCGAGGTTTTTCACCTGTTTACTGCTATCAAGGAATGGAAAATAAAAGACAAAAACTGTTCCCATGGCTTTTATTGAGTGAAATCCAGTTAAAAACTTCATGTGGAGGGATTGTCCTTTTCAAGTGAGGAATTGCACAAGGCAGAGATCAAGTCTGTGGTGGGAGAACTGTCAAGTTTTGATCTCTGCCTGAAAAGGACAATCCTCCACATGAAGTTTTTAACTGGATTTCACTCAATAAAAAGCCATGGGAACAGTTTTTTGTCTTTTATTTTCCATTCCTTGATAGCAGTAAACAGGTGAAAAACCTCGAAAGAAATGACAAATACCAGTTATTATTTGAGTTAACAGCCAACTAAACAATTCTTCACATCCACATCAGATAAACACAGTACTGTCATTACAAAATACAAGGTTTCCATTTTTAAGAAGTATTTTCATAGTTAATTATTCTAAGGCATCATTCTAGCCACACAACTATCCTTTACAAAACAATCAATTGTTATTTTAACTTTCAGAATTTTCCTATCTTTAAACCAAGTATCTTTAGCCAAATAATTTTAGACTATGCATTTTAATTGAATTAAGAACTAGGTTAAGATTTCTATAAAGTTGAAATTACTTTTAACAATCTCAAACAGTCTTTGTCAAACAATGAATATGTCTTTTCTTACTTTTCCTTTATACCCCACAACCAACATTTAAAGTTAAATACCACTGCAAAAGTCCTATCAAAGTAAACAAAAGTTAAAGAGTTTGTTTTTCCAGAGTATCATTAGCACTGCACTGCTTAAGTCAATCTAGTCAAACATGGCCAATATGGTTACCGGCTGTCCTTCACAGTATTGTGGAAGGCTTGGTCTTGCACAGTTCTTTTTTGATGACAAAGATGGTTTCCTTGGTCTTGTGGTGCTTTAAATACTCCTTTGCCTGCGGTCTAAACACAATAACAGAGCCAGGTACTGGTGGTTCAAATTACCTGGAAGATTTGTTCCACCTGGTTCACCACTGATTGAAGGAGGAGGAGTTTCACCACTGAGGAGCTTCCAGGCAGTTTGTCAGCACACCTCCCACTCGATCTTCCCACGGGAACTGATGGAAAGATCGTAATCAGCACTTGCTTACTGCCAGTTAGCTCCGAGTTTGGTCCTCAACTGGTAGCAAGACAACCAGGCGTCGAACATCTCTGTGCAGGACTGTGGTTTGGAAAACTTCTTTCAGTACTTTCACTGATGGACGGTTTAGTGCGGGTTTTGTGACAGGATGGCAGGAGCTTTGGACCACTTTGACGATCACGTCTCGAACAATGCCCTTAGCATCTGGATTAACGCTCACCACACGTCCTAGCTTGAATTGGCCCCTCACTGCATTTTGGTCGCACAACCAGACAATATCTCCGACAGCAACATTGCGATGCAAAGTATGCCATTTACTTCTCAGAAATAAGTTTGGGCCGGCAAGCTGGCTCCAAGACCTCCAGAACTTGTTGACTTGGTTCTGCATCTCTGAGTCTCTTGTAAGGGTAGTTTGCAAAGTCAATTCTTCTGATCTCACCGCTTGAAGAAGCTCGGCCCAGGAGAAGTGTGTTGGGTGAAACATACTGCACACTTTCTTCATGGCTCTGCACCCTGGCATCTATTGGGCATTCGTTGGCAAGGTTTGCAGCAAGTTGTAGTGTTGTCTGAAGCTCGCTGTAGCTGAGGCCAGTGTTGTTGCCCAGGCTCTGCAGTGCCTTCTTGAGAATGCGGACAGCAGCTTCAGCAGCCCCATTGCGGTGAGGTGAATCAGCAGGGTGAATTGTCCACTCCCATTTGGTACCTTTTTGAGCCGACATCTCTTCTATTGAAGTTCTATTCTGAGCATCCAGAAACTGGTACATCTCTCTTAGGACAGGTTTGGCGCCGATGAAGTTTGTCCCTGGGTCAGACCAGATCTTTCTTGGGTGCCCTCTTATTGCAGTAAAGCGTTGGTATGCCATCAAGAAGCTCTCTGTCGACATTGTGTTGACCAGGTCTGCATGAATTGCCCTGCTGGCCATACAACTGAAGACGATGCCCCACACTTTCATGGAGACCCGTTTCTTGATGTCATCTTTGACAAGGTACGGTCCAAAGAGGTCGACTGTAGTAAACTCGAACGGAGCTGCAGATGTGGTTCTTTCAGGAGGTAAGTCAGCCATTACCTGTTTGCACCTTCTTGCTTTTGACTTTTTGCAGAAAAGGCAGTTCTCCACTACGTTTTGGGCAATTTTCCTCCCTTGGATGACCCAGGCTTTCCTCCTCATTTTCAGCAAGGTTGCAGCCACACCTTCATGACCCTCATTGTGCGCCTCCGTGCCAGTAAAGTAGAGACCCATGCATTGAAAGGCAGAAGGGGAACTGCAGCGCCATCCTCCCTGAAGCCATGGATTCTCCCACCACAGACTAGTAGCCCAGATTCTGGCTCTCTGTACACAACCAAGCGGTCTGTAGTGGTGGCTGGAAATGTTACCCTTCCTGAGCAGCAAGATAGATGTCTCTTATTGCCTCTTGTCGTTCTGTGGTGGTGATAACTCCTTTTGTGGAATCGCCTCCCACTTTGGCGTTTCAATGGACTTTGTTGTAGATCTAAACCTTTTGGCGGCTCTCCAGATAAAAGCAACAGTCTTGATTAGACACTTTAGACTACTAAAGCGCCTCTCATCTACTAAGTTTAGGACAGCGGCACCAGCAGGAAGTCGACCAAGACTTGGAAGCCTTTTCGCTTGAGCTCTGGTAAGTGCAGCCACAAATGACTTCTTTTGCATATTATTAATGCTTTCCGAGCAGTTTCAGACACATCTTTTGACGACATAATTGGCCACTCGCTCTCTGGAAGATGTAGAAACTCTGGCCCTTGCTGCCACTCTGAATGAGCATCAAGTTCCTTTGGCCCAGCTCCTCGAGTGATAATGTCGGCTATGTTAAGTGGTCCAGGGATCCACCACCAGTCCTGTAGCTGTGTGCTCTCTTGGATCTCTCCAATTCTATTTGCGAAGAAAGTCTGAAATCCATAGCTTTCACGCTGGATAGCTCCAAGAACAGTCTGACTGTCTACCAAATGGTACCACCTTTTATTTGGATCTGGGTATGCTGTTCAAAGTATTTTTCAGGCGACTTGCAAAACTGCACCACAAAGTTCTGCTTTTACCGCATCCCCCTTCTGGTCTAGAGGTGTCAGCTTTGCTTTTGACTCCACTAGTCGAATTGTTAATTGTTTGTTGCAGTTCCACCGCAGGTAGAGGACAGCACCATAGGAGCTTTCACTGCCATCTGAAAAAGTGACAGCCACTGGTTCAGTTTTTGCCTTTGGTGGAGTAAGGGCCCTTGGGAACATTACTTTGCTTAGCTGGATGTACCTCAAAGATTCCAATTGCATCTTTGCGGAGCTCATCCGACAGGGGAAGGTCCCATGTGTCCTTGACCATGCTGCACTTTGGTTTTGAATCTTGGAATGCCCTTCGGACCAAGATAGCCCCTTTTTGCTTTAATGGTGTTGTCAGGCCAACTGGGTCGTACAAGCCAGCAACTTGACTCAGCAATTCCACGTCTTGTCAGCGGGTCTGGTGTCTGTACTCGTACTTCTTCTAACAGCAAGTCTTGTCCAAGTCTCATCTTTTTCTTCCGCCTGGAGAAGTTGACCCTCACCATGACATGCAACATGTCTTCATCCACAATGTATCCGAGACCAAGTGCCTTGTTGTCTTCTTCCTCAAGCTGGTTCAGGACAACAATTTTTGGTGATGCCTTTTCTCTTTCTCCTTTGCTTTGGTCTGAAAAGACCCAAGGCTTCAATGCAAACCCTCCTGCTTTTAGAATCAGCTCCACGTTCTTTGTAATGACTTTGAGCCTTTCCCGGCAGTTGTGAGATGTCAAGATGTCATCGACATAGCTGTGCTCATGTATTACTTGACATTCATCTCTGAGGTGGCTGAATTGAGGCAGGTTAGCAGTCTCCCTCATAGCAAGTTGTGCTATGCATCCTGCTGGCTTGTCCCCGATATTCACTCTGGTTATGGCATATTGTTCTAGCTCATCGTCCTCCGAATCACGCCACAAGAATCGGTGTAAATGGACTTCCCTCTCCTCGAGCCACACAGAATTGTACATCTTTCTGAGATCTCCTAGAGCGGCGAAGGAACCTTGGCGAAACTTGAGGAGGACAGCTCGAATAGAGTTGAGAACGTCAGGACCTTTCATCAAAAGGTCATTAAGACTTTGGCCTTTGTACTTCTGACTGCTGTTCCAGACAAGTCTTACCGGAGTTGTAACAGAGTGGGGGTTGGGTGCGATAAGATGACTAATATACCAGACAGGTCCATTCCAGTTGGTTAGATCCTCCTTGGTCAACTTCTTTGCAGCTCGGCGGTCAATCATTTCGTGGACTTGAGCTCCATAGGCTTTTTTCCACTGCGGTTCTTTGGCGAGCTGTCTCTCTGTTCTGAGGAAGGTTGCCTCCACTGCTTTTCTGTTGTTTGGCAATGTAGATGGGTCCATGAGCCAAGGATATCTTGCATGCCAGTGTGGACTATCACTGTGGTCATCAGCACCAACATAAGTCAGGCCACCCCTTACAACTTCCAGCTCCTTTCTTCAGCTAGAGTAATTTCTTTGCCACCAGGTTGACAACTGCCACAGCGACATCCTCCACATTTTGGAGTGCAGGGGCGCCAATGCTATCCATCGCCACCACTCAATAAAATCCAGTGGTAATAGCAGAATAAGACGACTTGATGGTAGGTTTGCTGCAGATATGTTCTTCATACATCAATGCTGCTGTTCTCATAGACCTGGCGAAGTGTGCTCTGCTCTCATGTGCTGTAACTGTAACCTCTTCAAACAGACCAGGGTGTGTCCCTGCAATTGTCTTTCCCAATGGCCCATCCCATAGTACAAGGTCCCCAACAGTACGTATTTTCTGTGGGACCAGTTGCCCTTCCTTATGGCTTATCAAAAGCTGTATCTGTCTTGGTCTCACAAGTTCATTCTGGGGGACATCTGGAAAAAACGTTTGGAGTCTTTTGGCTGTCACATGTTTATGGATATCTGCAATTCTATCCAAACCATAGCAGAGGAGTTGGTGGGATCTGCAGTTGCCCTGCTCGTGCGGATCCGGATCTTTAGGAGGTACCGTTTTGTGGTAACTTGAACTTTCATTCCTCCCACGCCGTGGACAACAAGGGTTATGGCTTCACTTCTAAGGTTCAAGCGATTAGCTGCATCATGAGTTATGTAGTTTGTATCCGATGCCAGGTCGATCAAAGTCCCAACTTTTTGTCCTGCATTGGCCGTGACCTCTAAGAGCATCATGATGACTGGCCACTCCTCTATTCCATTCTCTGCTAGAAGACTGCTTTGGTTGGACAAATGAGAGGTACTGACCACAGTGTTGCAAAGGCATTGCGACACTTCGCTGCGAGTTCAGGTGAAAGACTTTTAACAAATTCTTCTTGCTCTTGGGTGTAACACCCTCTTGTGTCGCCTCCCACTTTGCCGTTATTTGACCCCTGGACAACATTCCCTTTGAACATTACCAGCCCTCGGGCAAAGGTAATAGTGGTGTTCTGCAGCACGCTGTTCTATGCAGTCTGGCTTCCTGCAGAGAAACTCTGATTTACAGTTGTCACCTTCATTGTGAATCTCCAGGCATCTTTTGCAGGCTCCCAGCTTCCTGACAGCATTTCTTTTCTCTGACAACTTAAGAGTGCGAAACTTCTGGCAGAAATATAGCCTTTTCTTATGCTTGCCATCTCCGCAGACCACACATCCTTGAGCCTGGTTGCTTAATTGGGTGGTGGTTCTGGTTCGAGCTTGCCGAGGTTCTGATTTTGGTTTTGGTTCCTCCTCTCTCAGTTGGTCCAGCTTCTCATAGATGGCTTCTTGACCTTGAAGAAACTTGAGGAGGTAGTCAAATCGCTTGTCCTCCTCCGCTTCATCATCTTTGCCAGCTACATGAAGAAGCCATTCCTTCTTCAGACCATCAGGAAGTTTACTCTCTATTGTTTTTGTTACAAGAGGGTTCTTTATTGCGCCGGTTTTGCCAAGCTCGTTCAGATCAACCAGGGCTTTTCTACAGATTGAATTAGCTCAACAATCCTCCTAGGCTGGTTACCTTTAACTGCTTGAAGTTTTGGAGCTCTTCTACTATTTCAAGGGCTATAGTTGTCTTATTACCAAAGCGGTTCTCCAAGACCTGGAACATGTCCTCAGCAGTTATGCAAGTTGTAAGGTGGAGGTCTCGTATTATTTTCTCATCCACACTGTCGAGAAGTTGGAACTTTTTAACCTCTCTGGATCCACTAGGTTCTCCTGCATCTGGGCGCTTCCCAATCTTTCTTCCACGGTGAAACTCTCGGCGGATGCCAGAAAACTTTGGGAGGGCAGCTGGCTTTAATCTAATTGCAGGTGTGGCCACACAACTGATTGAAGTAGTATTAAATTTGCTGGTTTCTCCTTTGGACGTGTGCCCCTGTAAAGTCGGCTTGTCTTATTGAGAGTTTTGGCAGGATAGTCTCAAGGCCTTGAATACGACTCTGGAACTGTTGTTGCTCTGCTGGGGACCCAGCACTTCCAATGTTTATGAACCTCCTTTGCAGCCTTCACAAACTTCTCTAGTTGTCCGATCATGAAGAGATATGCATCTGGGTTTCTACTTGGCTCCACAGCTGCCACGTTTTCTGCTTGCGACTCTGCTGTTGTAATTGATTGTGTCAGTTCATATTTCCCGAAATTGTCCCACAATGTCTTTTGTATGAGGTCCTTTAGCTCTTGCAATTTCTTCTCACACTCATTAGCTGTTCTGAACAAGTCCCTCTTTTGCTGCTCACTCAACTCCTCTGCATCAGAGCTTTCTTCAATACATTGCCCCTCAACATCATCGTTCGCTTCCAGGACTTTGCCAGCTTCATCAGAGACCTTCCTAAAATTGTCTCTGAGTTCCTCTTCAGACATCATTGTATGCATTCGTATCACATTATTTGCCAACCGGGAAAACTGACGTTTCGCTGATGTCCTTGCGATCTTTAGCTGTTCTACCAGTACAGAATCAGCCATTTCAAATCACAACAACAGGACAGGAATAGTCTTTATTTGTCTCTTTGGACACGTGTGGTCACTTTTTTGGTCCTTTTCCAGTCTTCAGTGACGGTTTTTCACTGCTTAAGTCAATCTAGTCAAACATGGCCAATATGGCGCTTACCGGCTGTCCTTCACAGTATTGTGGAAGGCTTGGTCTTGCACAGTTCTTTTTTGATGACAAAGATGGTTTCCTTGGTCTTGTGGTGCTTTAAATACTCCTTTGCCTGCGGTCTAAACACAATAACAGAGCCAGGTACTGGTGGTTCAAATTACCTGGAAGATTTGTTCCACCTGGTTCACCACTGATTGAAGGAGGAGGAGTTTCACCACTGAGGAGCTTCCAGGCAGTTTGTCAGCACACCTCCCAGCAGAGCTTGACAGTGAAAAACCGTCACTGAAGACTGGAAAAGGACCAGAAAAGTGACCACACGTGTCCAAAGAGACAAATAAAGACTATTCCCGTCCTTTTGCTGTGATTGAGATGGCTGATTCAGTACTGGTAGAACAGCTAAAGATCGCAAGGACATCAGCGAAACGTCAGTTTTCCCGGTTGGCAAATAATGTGATACGAATGCATACAATGATGTCTGAAGAGGAACTCAGAGACAATTTTAGGAAGGTCTCTGATGAAGCTGGCAAAGTCCTGGAAGCGAACGATGATGTTGAGGGGCAATGTATTGAAGAAAGCTCTGATGCAGAGGAGTTGAGTGAGCAGCAAAAGAGGGACTTGTTCAGAACAGCTAATGAGTGTGAGAAGAAATTGCAAGAACTAAAGGACCTCATACAAAAGACATTGTGGGACAATTTCGGGAAATATGAACTGACACAATCAATTACAACAGCAGAGTCGCAAGCAGAAAACGTGGCAGCTGTGGAGCCAAGTAGAAACCCAGATGCATATCTCTTCATGATCGGACAACTAGAGAAGTTTGTGAAGGCTGCAAAGGAGGTTCATAAACATTGGAAGTGCTGGGTCCCCAGCAGAGCAACAACAGTTCCAGAGTCGTATTCAAGGCCTTGAGACTATCCTGCCAAAACTCTCAATAAGACAAGCCGACTTTACAGGGGCACACGTCAAAGGAGAAACCAGCAAATTTAATACTACTTCAATCAGTTGTGTGGCCACACCTGCAATTAGATTAAAGCCAGCTGCCCTCCCAAAGTTTTCTGGCATCCGCCGAGAGTTTCACCGGTGGAAGAAAGATTGGGAAGCGCTCAGATGCAGGGAGAACCTAGTGGATCCAGAGAGGTTAAAAGTTCCAACTCGACAGTGTGGATGAGAAGATAATACGAGACCTCCACCTTACAACTTGCATAACTGCTGAGGACATATTCCGGGTCTTGGAGAACCGCTTGGTAATAAGACAACTATAGCCCTTGAAATAGTAGAAGAGCTCCAAAACTTCAAGCAGTTAAAGGTAACCAGCCTAGGAGGATTGTTGAGCTAATTCAATCTGTAGAAAAAGCCCTGGTCGATCTGAACGAGCTTGGCAAACCGGCGCAATAAAGAACCCTCTTGTAACAAAAACAATAGAGAGTAAACTTCCTGATGGTCTGAAGAAGGAATGGCTTCTTCATGTAGCTGGCAAAGATGATGAAGCGGAGGAGGACAAGCGATTTGACTACCTCCTCAAGTTTCTTCAAGGTCAAGAAGCCATCTATGAGAAGCTGGACCAACTGAGAGAGGAGGAACCAAAACCAAAATCAGAACCTCGGCAAGCTCGAACCAGAACCACCACCCAATTAAGCAACCAGGCTCAAGGATGTGTGGTCTGGAGATGGCAAGCATAAGAAAAGGCTATATTTCTGCCAGAAGTTTCGCACTCTTAAGTTGTCAGAGAAAAGAAATGCTGTCAGGAAGCTGGGAGCCTGCAAGAAATGCCTGGAGATTCACAATGAAGGTGACTACTGTAAATCAGAGTTTCTCTGCAGGAAGCCAGACTGCATAGAACAGCGTGCTGAAGAACACCACTATTACCTTTGCCCGAGGGCTGGTACCTTCAAAGAGAATGTTCTCCAGGGGTCAAATAACGGCAAAGTGGGAGGTGACGCAAGAGAGTGTTACACCCAAGAGCAAGAAGAATTTGTTAAAAGTCTCTCACCTGAACTTGCAGCGAAGTGTCGCAATGCCTTTTGCAACACTGTGGTCAGTACCTCTCATTTGTCCAACCAAAGCAGTCTTCTAGCAGAGAATGGAATAGAGGAGTGGCCAGTCATCATGATGCTCTTAGAGGTCACGGCCAATGCAGGACAAAAAGTTGGGACTTTGATCGACCTGGCATCGGATACAAACTACATAACTCATGATGCAGCTAATCGCTTTGAACCTTAGAAGTGAAGCCATAACCCTTGTTGTCCACGGCGTGGGAGGAATGAAAGTTCAAGTTACCACAAAACGGTACCTCCTAAAGATCCGGATCCGCACGGAGCAGGGCAACTGCAGATCCCACCAACTCCTCTGCTATGGTTTGGATAGAATTGCAGATATCCATAAACATGTGACAGCCAAAAGACTCCAAACGTTTTTTCCAGATGTCCCCCAGAATGAACTTGTGAGACCAAGACAGATACAGCTTTTGATAAGCCATAAGGAAGGGCAACTGGTCCCACAGAAAATACGTACTGTTGGGGACCTTGTACTATGGGATGGGCCATTGGGAAAGACAATTGCAGGGACACACCCTGGTCTGTTTGAAGAGGTTACAGTTACAGCACATGAGAGCAGAGCACACTTCGCCAGGTCTATGAGAACAGCAGCATTGATGTATGAAGAACATATCTGCAGCAAACCTACCATCAAGTCGTCTTATTCTGCTATTACCACTCGGGATTTTATTGAGTGGTGGCGATGGATAGCATTGGCGCCCCTGCACTCCAAAATGTGGAGGATGTCGCTGTGGCAGTTGTCAACCTGGTGGCAAAGAAATTACTCTAGCTGAAGAAAGGAGCTGGAAGTTGTAAGGGGTGGCCTGACTTATGTTGGTGCTGATGACCACAGTGATAGTCCACACTGGCATGCAAGATATCCTTGGCTCATGGACCCATCTACATTGCCAAACAACAGAAAAGCAGTGGAGGCAACCTTCCTCAGAACAGAGAGACAGCTCGCCAAAGAACCGCAGTGGAAAAAAGCCTATGGAGCTCAAGTCCACGAAATGGTTGACCGCCGAGCTGCAAAGAAGTTGGCCAAGGAGGATCTAACCAACTGGAATGGACCTGTCTGGTATATTAGTCATCTTATCGCACCCAACCCCACTCTGTTACAACTCCGGTAAGACTTGTCTGGAACAGCAGTCAGAAGTACAAAGGCCAAAGTCTTAATGACCTTTTGATGAAAGGTCCTGACGTTCTCAACTCTATTCGAGCTGTCCTCCTCAAGTTTCGCCAAGGTTCCTTCGCCGCTCTAGGAGATCTCAGAAAGATGTACAATTCTGTGTGGCTCGAGGAGAGGGAAGTCCATCTACACCGATTCTTGTGGCGTGATTCGGAGGACGATGAGCTAGAACAATATGCCATAACCAGAGTGAATATCGGGACAAGCCAGCAGGATGCATAGCACAACTTGCTATGAGGAGACTGCTAACCTGCCTCAATTCAGCCACCTCAGAGATGAATGTCAAGTAATACATGAACACAGCTATGTCGATGACATCTTGACATCTCACAACTGCCGGGAAAGGCTCAAAGTTATTACAAAGAACGTGGAGCTGATTCTAAAAGCAGGAGGGTTTGCATTGAAGCCTTGGGTCTTTTCAGACCAAAGCAAAGAGAAAGAGAAAAGGCATTACCAAAAATTGTTGTCCTGCCGAACCAGCTTAAGGAGGAAGACAACAAGGCGCCGGTCTCGGATACATTGTGGATGAAGACATGTTACATGTCATGGTGAGGGTCAACTTCTCCAGGCGGAAGAAAAGATGAGACTTGGACAAGACTTGCTGCTAGAAGAAGTACGAGTACAGACACCAGACCCGCTGACAAGACGTGAATTGCTGAGTCAAGTTGCTGGCTTGTACGACCCAGTTGGCCTGACAACACCATTAAAGCAAAAAGGGGCTATCTTGGTCCGAAGGGCATTCCAAGAGGCAAAACCAAAGTGCAGCATGGTCAAGGACACATGGGACCTTCCTGTCGGATGAGCTACGCAAAGATGCAATTGGAATCTTTGAGGAGTACGTCCAGCTAAGCAAAGTAATGTTCCCAAGAGCCCTTACTCCACCAAAGGCAAAAACTGAACCAGTGGCTGTCACTTTTTCAGATGGCAGTGAAAGCTCCTATGGTGCTGTCCTCTACCTGCGGTGGAACTGCAACAAACAATTAACAATTCGACTAGTGGAGTCAAAAGCAAAGCTGACACCTCTAGACCAGAAGGGGATGCGGTAAAAGCAGAACTTTGTGGTGCAGTTTTTGCAAGTCGCCTGAAAAAATACTTTGAACAGCATACCCAGATCCAAATAAAAAGGTGGTACCATTTTGTAGACAGTCAGACTGTTCTTGGAGCTATCCAGCGTGAAAGCTATGGATTTCAGACTTTCTTTGCTAATAGAATTGGAGAGATCCAAGAGAGCACACAGCTACAGGACTGGTGGTGGATCCCTGGACCACTTAACATAGCCGACATTATCACTCGAGGAGCTGGGCCAAAGGAACTTGATGCTTATTCAGAGTGGCAGCAAGGGCCAGAGTTTCTACATCTTCCAGAGAGCGAGTGGCCAATTATGTCGTCAAAAGATGTGTCTGAAACTGCTCGGGAAAGCATTAATAATATGCAAAAGAAGTCATTTGTGGCTGCACTTACCAGAGCTCAAGCTTAAAAAGGCTTCCAAGTCTTATGGGTCGACTTCCTGCTGGTGCCGCTGTCCTAAACTTAGTAGATGAGAGGCGCTTTAGTAGTCTAAAGTGTCTAATCAAGACTGTTGCTTTTATCTGGAGAGCCGCCAAAAGGTTTAGATCTACAACAAAGTCCATTGAAACGCCAAAGTGGGAGGCGATTCCCACAAAAGGAGTTATCACCACCACAGAACGACAAGAGGCAATAAGAGACATCTATCTTGCTGCTCAGGAAGGGGTAACATTTCCAGCCACCACTACAGACCGCTTGGTTGTGTACAGAGAGCCAGAATCTGGGCTACTAGTCTGTGGTGGGAGAATCCATGGCTTCAGGGAGGATGGCGCTGCAGTTCCCCTTCTGCCTTTCAATGCATGGGTCTCTACTTTACTGGCACGGGAGGCGCACAATGAGGGTCATGAAGGTGTGGCTGCAACCTTGCTGAAAATGAGGAGGAAAGCCTGGGTCATCCAAGGGAGGAAAATTGCCCAAAACGTAGTGGAGAACTGCCTTTTCTGCAAAAAGTCAAAAGCAAGAAGGTGCAAACAGGTAATGGCTGACTTACCTCCTGAAAGAACCACACCTGCAGCTCCGTTCGAGTTTACTACAGTCGACCTCTTTGGACCGTACCTTGTCAAAGATGACATCAAGAAACGGGTCTCCATGAAAGTGTGGGGCATCGTCTTCAGTTGTATGGCCAGCAGGGCAATTCATGCAGACCTGGTCAACACAATGTCGACAGAGAGCTTCTTGATGGCATACCAACGCTTTACTGCAATAAGAGGGCACCCAAGAAAGATCTGGTCTGACCCAGGGACAAACTTCATCGGCGCCAAACCTGTCCTAAGAGAGATGTACCAGTTTCTGGATGCTCAGAATAGAACTTCAATAGAAGAGATGTCGGCTCAAAAAGGTACCAAATGGGAGTGGACAATTCACCCGGCTGATTCGCAATGTTGCTGTCGGAGATATTGTCTGGTTGTGCGACCAAAATGCAGTGAGGGGCCAATTCAAGCTAGGACGTGTGGTGAGCGTTAATCCAGATGCTAATGGCATTGTTCGAGACGTGATCGTCAAAGTGGTCCAAAGCTCCTGCCATCCTGTCACAAAACCCGCACTAAACCATCCATCAGTGAAAGTACTGAAAGAAGTTTTCCAAACCACAGTCCTGCACAGAGATGTTCGACGCCTGGTTGTCTTGCTACCAGTTGAGGACCAAACTCGGAGCTAACTGGCAGTAAGCAAGTGCTGATTACGATCTTTCCATCAGTTCCCGTGGGAAGATCGAGTGGGAGGTGTGCTGACAAACTGCCTGGAAGCTCCTCAGTGGTGAAACTCCTCCTCCTTCAATCAGTGGTGAACCAGGTGGAACAAATCTTCCAGGTAATTTGAACCACCAGTACCTGGCTCTGTTATTGTGTTTAGACCGCAGGCAAAGGAGTATTTAAAGCACCACAAGACCAAGGAAACCATCTTTGTCATCAAAAAAGAACTGTGCAAGACCAAGCCTTCCACAATACTGTGAAGGACAGCCGGTAAGCGCCATATTGGCCATGTTTGACTAGATTGACTTAAGCAGTGCAGTGCTAATGATACTCTGGAAAAACAAACTCTTTAACTTTTGTTTACTTTGATAGGACTTTTGCAGTGGTATTTAACTTTAAATGTTGGTTGTGGGGTATAAAGGAAAAGTAAGAAAAGACATATTCATTGTTTGACAAAGACTGTTTGAAATTGTTAAAAGTAATTTCAACTTTGTAGAAATCTTAACCTAATTCTTAATTCAATTAAAATGCATAGTCTAAAATTATTTGGCTAAAGATACTTGGTTTAAAGATAGGAAAATTCTGAAAGTTAAAATAACAATTGATTGTTTTGTAAAGGATAGTTGTGTGGCTAGAATGATGCCTTAGAATAATTAACTATGAAAATACTTCTTAAAAATGGAAACCTTGTATTTTGTAATGACAGTACTGTGTTTATCTGAGGTGGATGTGAAGAATTGTTTAGTTGGCTGTTAACTCAAATAATAACTGGTATTTGTCATTTCTTTCGAGGTTTTTCACCTGTTTACTGCTATCAAGGAATGGAAAATAAAAGACAAAAAACTGTTCCCATGGCTTTTTATTGAGTGAAATCCAGTTAAAAACTTCATGTGGAGGGATTGTCCTTTTCAAGTGGGGAATTGCACAAGGCAGAGATCAAAACTTGACAGACAGAGACAGACTGAACTGAACTGATGTGTTTAAATAAAGTTTATGATACTTAATTATGAAAACTGTTTGACCTTCTGACAGGTCTGTTGATACAAATGTAGTCCACATTTGAGTTTTATTGAATCTATGAAACATGATTTGGTAAACTAAACGATTGAATTAATGAGATTGCATTATAGAATATTAAAGTTTAAGTAATTTGGAAAATTGAAATGAAGATAGTTCAAAATAAATAATAATCATTATTATTTTATTTTTTTGGTACTTTATAATCAAGGTATAGTGTCATCTATACAGATTTAAACTGTAATGTAAATTAGTAATCTGGGTTTTGGTGATTAAAAACATAAATATGTTAAAACAGTTCAAACTGTTAAAACGATCTTGAAAGTTAATGAGAAATAAGTAAATAAAAAGATATTTGTTAAACTAACAAGGTGAATTGTTAAAGTTTAAGAGCATATGCCAATGGCTCGCTGGGTTTTAATCACTGTTTGAAGTGATTTAAAAATTTATTATATTTTTTGAGTACTGAGACTAACACAAGGTCTTTTTGAACAGAATTGAATTTTTTTTTGTTTTGGTTTTGTTTTTGACCAAACTTTAGGTCGTTGTAACCTAAAGAAAAAGAAAAAAATGTTGAGATGTTACATTTTATTAAATGAACAGTAATGATAATTACTGATTGAAATTTTGGTGAATTTGAATAAATAAAGAGAGACACGTTATTTTGATTTTACACTTGATGTTTAAAGGTTCTGTTTAACATTGAGTGAGGTGAATTCTTTATGTGGCATCTGAATGCCAAATTAGTGGAAACATGAAAATAGTAATGGATAAATGTTTTTATGTTACGTTTAAATTAATATGGGAAAAATACAAAAACAAACTGGTTTATTGTATTTATTGAGCACCTGGTGTTAAAACTGAGTTTTACAGAGACAGTATAGAACAAATCTATACTGAACAAAATCCCAAAGAAATTGAATTTAAAAGTAAATAAAGCAGAATTTGAACAGAACTTTGTTGATTTTATGTTTAGTCTTTCCTTTTAAACGACAGTCACAAAGGTGATGGTGCTTTGGAGGAAAGCAGTGTGAACAGAGCAGAGGCTTTGTGGTGTGTTCAAGCCAAGCCTCTCCCATGGTATCTCTTAAATGGTCGTCGTGTAAGGGCGCCGCCATACGGTGATTTTACAGCAAAATACAGCGATATACATCCGTCCACCAGAGGGCAGGCTCCAAAAGCGGAAATATAAGGAGAAACCCAATGGTGACTTTACAAGAGTAAAACTCATGTTTACAGCCTGGTACAAAAGATGGCTCCGGTCTCTAAAGCTAAGTTTTTACTACGTGACAACTCTGGGGGGGGTGAATTTTTGAAAATTACGTTGGTTTATGCTATCTAAAAACTATTGTTTTACTATGGAGTAAAACCCGAAAAGCCCGGATGTAACGGCCATTTTATTGCCCATTCGTAATGCAATATTGGTGAATAGGGGACCAATGGGCGGATATCATCCATAAATATACTATCTATGGTTCAAGCAGCTGAGACATGCTGCTGTTACTGGTCTAACCCCAGAGAGGGTCTGACCCAAGGGGGATTTGAAGTAAGAGAAAAATGTGTTTTCTTTCAAAAGAAAGTAATTTGAGGTAAAGTGAACAATATTTTGAGAATATTCTAATTTAAAAGAACATGTGAAATAAATTGTGAATTGAAGGTGAATGTTTAAAAGTTTGTGAAAATAGATCATGAAAAACCAGTTCTGATATAAATTATTTATGTTTGCATCGACTGAGTTAAAATTGATCAAATTGTGGATGATACCAATTACAGTTACAGGTAAAGACCTACAACTAATGGTAACTAAAATTAAAACTGAACTAAACAAAGTTAAGTTTTAAATATAACATTTAAACAAAAGTGATGCTATTTGGAAAACATAAAGAAGATGAATAATTAGAAATGCTAATTAATTAAATAACAATTTAAGGTGGTAATTGGAAAAAAAACATTCTGTTTTGATTTAAGTTTTATTTTTTGTTATCTTTTATTTTATTTTGTTTCATTTATTTATTTTTTTTGGTGTTTTGAGCCATGGTTGTCCAACGTCTCAAAAAGGGGGGAGAAGAAGATTTAACCCTTTAGGCGCCAGGGTTTATTTTAAAAAATACAGATTTTTGAGATCCAAATTTCAAAAGGCTTTGGTTTGAAAATGATAAGAGATAGAGTCCTACTCTAAACTAGAAAAATGTCAGGTATGACCCAAGGTATATGAGTGAATTAATTCTATGCATCTAATTTGCATATAATTTGCATACCATGGCATTATATATTGGCGGTTATGTTATTTACAGTACATACACACTAATGAACATATTATAATAGTTTTTTTTCTTTTTCTGAAATATTTTTTTTATAACAGTAATTTGTAAAAGCAACATTACCAAAATAAAGAATAACTACAACTTCTATTATACCATAACTAATAAAACGTATGCAAATAGTTATGAGAAATATGCACATGTACTGTATGTGTGTGGTTACAGTTGCTTTATCTTTTCTTATCCATCCATGTGGCATAGTTAGTAGTTTTTTGTGTGTGGGACCTCTCATAAAGCACAGCACACAGCCATCACTTTTATTACTATCGCTGCTTTGTTTAGTGCATTCTCACTGACTATGTTTACCCCTGCCTCTCCCTCCTCGACTGGGTAAAGTCTCAGGATGAACAACACGTATTTGTCCCAAACAGCTGTCAATAGAAGCCGCATTATTCCCAAACTCCCTGTCACTACCGCGGCCACGGCAGTACACCCGCCCCGGCTTCTATCACCTGTGCTAAAGGTAAAGCAGCAGGTGCTAAAGGTAAAACTGCAGGTGCTAAAGGTAAAGCTGCAGGTGCTAAAGGTAAAGCTGCAGGTGCTAAAGGTAAAGCTGCAGGTGCTACGCGCTCACGGCTTCCCTTCCCAACCTCCCCTTCACTACCGCGGCCAGAGCGACTAGTTTTCCTCCCGTTTCTTTCACTGATGTTTGTTAAAATGTGGGAAAAACAGCGTGTGCTTTATGAGAGACACTGAGAAAGGCACGAGCAGCGGCGCCGCTGTCCAAGTTACACACGCACTCACTCTCGCTCATTCTCACTTTCACTCGGCTGAAAAGACTCTAAAGGTAGATGTTCTCCCTCAGAATCAGAGTCAGCCATTACTAATACCAAAGCTTCATCACAGGTGTATTTTTTATTTGTTATTTTCATGTTTATCAGCTCGCGTGTAGAGAATAAGGCTTCTATTGAGCCGGTCCTGACACTCCCACTGAGACGCGTCTTTGAGGTCTTCTTCTACAAAATATTTTAATGGCAACACAAGGTAATAGGGTGACCACCTGCTAATAAGCCCAAGGGGGGACAAGGGGTATGTTTCTGAGGGATAATGTGGGACACTGCCTGGCGCGGCGGTGCCCCCACCCCACGGGCAGACTCACTGATAGTGGTTTATCCATTTCTAGCACATAGCACCTTACATAGTATCTTAATAATGCCCTATTCCCCTAAACATTGCTGATGTATGCTCATGAATAGGCCAACCAATGTGTATTTTTAACATAATATTTTAAACATTCATTAAAATTTTATTTTTCATTACAATTTATTCACTTTAAACAAATTATAATATAAAATTATAGGATCAACAGAACTTGTAGTTGCTCAACCCCACAGGAACATTTATAAAAAAAAACTTAACTCACAACGGAACGAGAAGGAAGGATGGTGAACTTGCACGGAAAAAAAAAACTTTGGGGACACCTTTAGGACTCAAACCTTTTCACCAGCATCTGAATCAAATAAGGAAGAAAGATAAGAGACAGAATTAAAGCAACATTCATTTTTATGATAAGCTTCCAAATGGTTTTTCAGTATAGACAGAGGAGTGCAAACCCATCACCATCACAAGTTGACAACAATGCAAAAAGGTGCCAAGATACAATCCTATGCAAAACAATGACATATTTTGACCTAAAAGTCTACTGTTTCCTAAAAGTGACACATTTGCACCCCTGTAGACAGTCCACCAATGTTCAAAATCAATCAAACTTTATCTTAGACAAATGGGGTCTTACATAACTAGGTTTCTTAACTTCAGGTTTCTTCTTGAACTTGTATTTCTTGTTGGAGCGTACAGCATTGAGGAGAACCTTCTCTTTCACTACATAAGTGTAGAAGTCCTTGCAACTGAATGTGAAGTTGCACTTCACCTGGTTTTCTGACTTGATGAGGTTTACCGAACATCTGTTCCTTGTGTCTGTCCAGCATCCTGTCATCAGTGAAAAGACCCTCTCCACTGAAGCATTGGTGATTGGTACACTCAAGAGGAAAGAAGCTAATGCTGTCATGTTTGGTGTGTGTGTGTGCTTGAGTAAGGTGGCCCACTTCTCCACGACTGGAGCTCCAAACTGCACGATAGCCTGTTGGTGTGGCAGAACGACACAATACTCATCATATAGCGCATCCATGTCCAACTTCTTGCTTAGCTGCAGGACCTCTACAACTTCACAGAGATGGGAGAAGTTGAATGGGCTCTTCGTTAGTGCCAGGCTAGCCACTTTCTTCTGGTAGTTGGAGTCTGAGAAGTCATAGCGCTGCTCGAGAGAGAGAGGAATGGTAGAAGTTGCACATGTCCTCTCTGAGCACATCTGCCTGACTGTCTGGAAACTGCTGGAGGAGTACATCTGTCTGGGCCCCAAAGAAACCATCACTCTGTCGTTGCTGTAGCTTGGTTTTTAAAGTGCACATCATATCGTAGAGCTCACAGACAGTCCCATCTTCTTGCTCCAGCACCAGCACAGTGTCATGGAAAATCTTCAGCGCATTGCTGAGGAATGACAGGTAAACCTAAAAGAAGTAAGGAAAGTCAATGATCCTGTATGCTGGCACTGTTTGCATTATCATAATTTATCTAATCCCTGTTTCATGTAATAATATTTAGATGAGATTAAAAAAGTTGAGTGCAATTAAAATTAATTACCTGTAGACCAAGGGGGTTGCCCTCACCATCCTGGTCATCCTTGAACAGCCACCATAGTGTCTTTGGGCACTGGTCCTCTCCCAATGAGAGAAAGTAGGTCTTGATAGGAGCCCAGCTGTCATGAAGCCTCTTCACTGCAGGCCACAAGCTCAGCCATCTTGTGGGCACATGTCTAAGCGGACTGGTACTATCTCCACAAAGGTGTAAATTGACTTAAGTTCCTCAATGCGTTTGGCAGATGAGGAGAAGTGGCTAAAGGGCTTATTGACAACATTTTCGATGTCGATATTTAGACGATCTCCTGTGTGTTTTGCACTTTTGTGAACGATGTGGGCCACACAGTTTGCCTTCAAAATGCAAATGTTCTCTTTCAGTTTCTGGATAACAGAGTTGTATCACAGTTGATTACATCTAAATTTTTTAGTTAGCCGAATTCACAGAAATTCAATTTGGCTAACTAAAAATTTAGATGTGATCAGTCACTTGAAAATGTTCAATTGGAGACCTGAATTATTTTTTACAGTGTACCAGTAGAAGAAGATGATTAGCTAACATTAGCTCACTAAAGTTAATAGCTAACACACAGATGTAACATCCATGAACATAACTTTAACTTTACCTTTAGTTGTTGCCTTTCGTTGCTCATTCAGTGGTCTTCTTAGGACTTTCAAGCAATCTTCGACGGATGCAGGGGCAAGCACATCCGTGACAATGGCTTCTGCCTTCGTCCGACCACAGGCCATCCTCTTTGCAATGTCCGAGTCCGGATAAATCGTTGGGGCTAGCTTTGTGCCACAATCTCCTGCTCGATATGATGTAGCGTGTTGGACAGTGTGATACACACTCGTCACCTCTGCAGCAGTCACTTTGTCAGCTAGAAAGTCGTTTTTAGGTCGGAGGAAAGCATCCATAGATTTGGATGTCTCTTTTTGCTGGACACGTTTTTTGTGAGTCTCCGTGAGTCTGTGTCGTTTGACATCGAATTCCCATCCATGTCCGATTGAGAAAGACGTTTTGCAAAGGTCACAAAACGCCCTCTCGGTATCCCCCTCAACACCTTTCAGCCACAAATAATCATTTTCCCAGTCTTTCTTGTACCCACACCTTCTCTTTTTAATTGGTGATGGCAGTGCTTCAGACTCCATTTTTCGAATTGCAAAGCGCGCATCTAAAAGTTCACTGCCAGCGTGTCTGGTGCGTGCGACTGTCATGACAACAACGAAAGAGTTGACAACAACCTAGTCAGCAGTTCAACTGAGGGGTGGGTGTGGCAACAGCGTGCTGAACTGTCAAGTAATGTTCGTTTGCCTGCCTGGGGCTCGATGGTATAGAGCGACCAACTTTTTTTTGGAGCATTTACATTTACATTTACATTTAGTCATTTAGCAGACGCTTTTATCCAAAGCGACTTACAAGTGAGGATAACAATGGAAGCAATTTTAAACAACACAAGGTACAAAAAGCATAAGTGCACAAAAAACTAGTCAGTTTAAACCCAGCGCAGTATACAATGCTAAGGATAAGAGAATTTTTTTTTTTTTTTTTTTTTTTTTTTTTATAGAAAGGAATCAATAGAAAGGAAGTAGAACTCAGTGTTTGTCAGTCAGGTGTTCACGGAAGAGATGTGTTTTCAGGTGTTTTTTAAAGATGGCTACAGAATCTGCTGATCTTGTAGCAGCAGGTAGATCATTCCACCAATGTGGAACAGAGCCAGAGAAGGTACGTGAGAGTGATTTTGTACCTTTTTGGGATGGTACCACCAGACGTTGTTCATTTGCAGAGCGCAGGGATCTGGTAGGAACGTAGGTCTGTATTAGTGAGTGGAGATATGGGGGTGCAGAACCAGAGGTGGTCTTGTAGGCCAAGAGCATAGCTTTGAACTTGATGCGGGCGTCAACCGGGAGCCAGTGTAACCTAATGAATAGAGGAGATACGTGCGCTCTCTTCGGTTCATTAAAGACCACTCTTGCCGCTGCATTCTGGATCACGTACGCAACCATTGTATATATCCTGCACTTTACTGCTATTGCACTTCTGGTTAGACCTAAACTGCATTTCGTTGCCCTGTACCTGTACTTGTGTAATGACAATAAAGTTGAATCTAATCTAATCTAATCAGCTGCAGAGGTTTGGTTGTGCAGCAGGGAGTCCAGCCAGTAGAGCATTGCAATAATCCAGTTTGGACAAGACAAGAGCCTGGACTAGAATTTGCGTAGAGTGCTCTGATAGGAAAGGTCTAATTTTTCTAATGTTGTAGAGGATGAATCTACAGGACCGGGTGGTGCTGGCGACATGACTTGTGAAGTTTAGCTGATCATCAATTACCACTCCCAGATTTCTGGCAGTGCTGGACGGTGTAATGGTTGATGGGCCTAGTTGAATGGAGAGGTTGTGGTGGGTCTTTGGATTGGCCGGAATCACAAGCAGTTCTGTTTTTGCAAGGTTCAGCTGCAGGTGATGGTCCTTCATCCAAAGTGAGATGTCACTCAGACATGCCGAGACGCGAGCAGAGACCGTCGGATCGTCAGGATGAAATGACAGGTGGAGTTGAGTGTCATCTGCAGCAGTGATAGGAAAAGCCATGCTTCTGGATGACAGAGCCAAGGGATGTCATGTATATGGAAAAGAGTAGCGGTCCGAGCACTGAGCCCTGTGGCACCCCTGTATTGAGATGTTGGGACTCAGAGACCTCATTTCTCCAGGATACTCTGAATGACCTATCCGAGAGGTAAGACTTGAACCATTGCAACGCCATTCCAGAGACACCCATCGCCTGAGAGAGGACAGGAGGATGTGATGATTAACAGTGTCAAAAGCAGCAGACAGATCCAGTAAGATGAGTACAGATGACTTGGATGTTGCCTTTGCCAGTCTCAGAGCGATGACTGAGAGCAGGGCAGTTTCGGTGGAATGACCGCTCTTGAACCCAGACTGGTTCTGGTCCAGGAGGTTGTTTCGTGTGAGAAAGGATGAGAGCTGAGTAAACACAACTCGCTCCAGAGCTTTGGCAATGAAGGGAAGGAGGGAAACCGGTCTGTAGTTTTCTAGCAGTGTAGGGTTAAGAGTGGGTTTCTTCAGTAGTGGTGTGATGGGCCTCTTTGAAAGCTGTGGGGAATGACCCAGTGGAGAGAGATGAGTTGATGATGTGGGTGAGAGCAGGCACGACAGATGGAGAGATGGCCTGAAGGAGATGTGTGGGGATGGGATCCAGCGGGCAGGTATTCGGGTGGTTAGAACTAATGACCTTGGAAACATCTGCTTCAGTTAGAGGAGAGAAGGAAGTGAACAAACACATATCAGGGGTCTGAATGAGCTCGACAGGTGGTGGCGCAGAGAACTGACTGCTGATGGCGGTTGTTTGCTTTATAAAGAAAGACGCGAAATCATCAGCTGTTAAATCCGAAGGTGGGGAGCAGGCGGACAAAGGAGGGCAGAAAAGGTTTTAAAGAGAGTGTGCGAGTCAGGTGAGTTGATTAACCTAGAATGGTAGTAGACAGTTTTTGCAGAGGTGACATCAGCGGAGAAAGTAGAGAGGAGAGACTGGTAGATACAGAGGTTAGTAGGATCTTTTGACTTGCGCCATTTTCTCTCAGCTGACCGGAGACTGCCGCGGTGCTCGCGTAGAACATCGGATAACCAGGGGCAGACGAGGATGTACCGGGCTGGTCTAGATGTAAGAGGGCATAAGTTGTCCAAGCAGGATGTAGCGTGGAGCACAGAGTGTCGGTGGCGTTGTTTGTGTTTAAAAGAGAGAGCTCCTCAGAAGAGGGGAGTGCAGAAGAGGGAAAACGGGAGGGACTGAGTGTACGCAGGTTGCGTCGGAAAGTGACCAGCGGTAAAACAATTGCAGTGTCTGGAGAAGTTAGGTCAAGGTCGAGAGTAATGAAGAAATGATCAGAAGTGTGCAGTGGCGTGACCTGAGTGTGCCGAGTGGAGCAGTGTCTTATGTAGATAAGATCTAGTTGGTTACCAGACTTGTGGGTTGCCGATGTGGAAACCTGCTTGAGGTCAAATGATGCAGTTAGGTTATTGAAATTAGCAGCCTGTGGCTTTTCAAGGTGGATGTTGAAGTCTCCTAATACCACCAGAGGGGTACCATCCTCAGGGAAGGATGAAAGAAGCGCATCCAACTCCTCCAAGAAATGTCCAAGCGGACCTGGGGGCCGATAGATAACTACAAAATGACTTTTAACAGGGTGGGTGATGGTAACAGCATGGAACTCGAAGTAACAGCATGGAACTTTGCACAATCAGCCTTTTCATTTCAAACCATCAAACAATGGAATCAGATCCTAGACAGTCTGAAGTTCTAAATCTGGTACAAAGCATATCTTTTCTTGTGAGATTATTGTTTTTGAACATGGTGCCTGAGAAATAAAGAATAAACAAAAATTAAACATACAAAAGCTTCACAGTATTCAAACTCACCTTTGCTTCACCTGCAGATCTGCAGCGACTGGTTCAGACTGGCACCCAGTTTCTCTGGTCATCTTAGGCAAAACAAAAGATTTGTGTTATTGTTTACAATTTCAGTATTATATTAATTCATTTGAGAGATTTTAAAATGTTTATAAAGGATATTAATAACACAAATATTCTCATTACTATTACTGTATATCCTCCGTGAAAGCTCTAGTATTTTAATCCGTGTGTACTGTCTCTGGGTCGGTCTGGTAGCTGCAGCCTGTGATACACTGTCTCCTCAGCAGCTCCAGCTCTGCTCTGTTTACCCCGAGGAGCAGCGATAAACAACGTACACTGATGGTGCGCGCTTTCGCGTTCAATTCGTAATTAGCAAAGTTGACACGAAACGCACAAGTTTTTGAGTTTGTGTTGAGTCAAAACTCACGGTGTTACACGAGTCATGAGATGTTCATGTTCAGTCAAGTCCAGAGTCATGAGCCAGTGACAGGTCTTTAGTGCCAAGGGCTGCATCTCTGCTACAAGTCCAGCAGAGTGCTGCCCGTGTACGAGAAATAACTAACGGAATATTGAGTGAAAGAGTAAAGCTAGATGTCTGTGTGTACTGGGCCACAGTATCAACAGCAGCAGCCCTCATTAGCATTAGCCCTGTATCAGGAGCAGCTAAAGCTAACATTTAGCATACTTTACCTAACTAGCAACATGACAAAATTGATTAATTAACTTTAGCTTTACTGGGAAGAAACATAAATTGTGTTTCAAAATGTATGTTCACTCACCTCAAGAGGCCGCTGTGGTGGTGGGAATCATAGATTGTATAAATATGGATGATATCCGCCCATTGGTCTCCTATTCACCAATATTGTCATTACAAATGGGCAATAAAATGGCCGTTACATCCGGGCTTTTTCCATAGTAAATCAATAGTTTTTAGATAGCATAAACAAACGTATTAATCAAAAATTCACCCCCCCAGAGTTGTCACGTAGTAAAAACTTAGCTCTAGAGACTGGAGCCATCTTTTGTACCAGGCTGTAAACATGAGTTTTACACTTGTAAAGTCGCCATTGGGTTTCTCCTTATATTTCCGCTTTTGGAGCCTGCCCTCTGGTGGACGGAGGTATATCGCTGTATTTCGCTGTAAAATCACCGTATGGCGGCGCCCTTACACGAGGACCATTTTAGAGGTTCCATGGGAGAGGCTTGGTGGGAATCCATGCAGGAGCAGCGTTAGGCGCTGTGTTGCTTTTCAGCGGGAGCTGTTTTGAGAAGCACATTTCCACCTCCATTGCGTTGGAGAAGCAATCCCTCTTAAAATGCCCTCTGCAAACTCCAGCTCTCAGCAGGAACTCACGGTGTTCCAGGCCAAGTGCACACTGGCGTCTAATTTCCAACTCAACTGGAAAGCAATGCAGTCCAGCAGTGCTGTTGCAACCAGCAACACTACAAGTACATGCTAATATAGAAGCCTGATGTTTTCAATACTCGCTACTTGGGAAGATGTTTTTATACCAGGGGCGTGAGCCAATGCCAAGGGTGTGGTGGGGTCGTGCCAGGGGCGTGGGTAGAGAGCCGTTAGTCGAGCCAGTATACGTCACACAAGGAAACAATCTTAAATCTAAAAAATTAACTGCAGTAACCACCGTTCAACCTGAAGAGGATAGCACTTAGACGGTTTTACACCATAAAATGTAAAATTAATATACTGTAATATACTGTACTGTAATATAATTAATATACTATAATATATTGGTTTAGGGTTTAGTTACTCTTTAAGCCATTACTGTCCTTTAAGTCCTTTCTGCTAATTTGTCAGCTTACTTCTGCAAATTTTACACTAACCACCAGTACGTGCAGGTGGCTACTGCCATTGCAAAGATTATAGTTTTTATTCTTTTAATCCCAAAGGGTTTATTCCTGACAGCAGCCACCCAGTATGTTTTTGATGTTGGTGTTTTTTATTTAATTATTATTATTTTTTTTATGGATTTGACCAGGTTTTAGATGGATCTGAAAATGTTTTAGGTGAATGAACAAGTGTTATGTGGATTTAAAAAGGTTTTTGATGGATTTACACTTCTTTTTCCCCAGAGGACATGAGGTGCTGGACCAGTCACAGGTGGCATAGTTGATCCACAACTTAGTAACGGCTATCCATAAACATCCTTATATTTCATATCGGGCTGCCACTGGTCCTGGTGATACAGGTCTCCAATCAAGCAGTAAACAGAACTAAACCAGCATTATTCCACACATTACAATTATCTCAGTGTGAGGAAACATAACGACAATAGTTTCAGTGTATTGTGTGCTGGTTATTTGCCCACCCACTGTGGACAGAGGTACAACTCCAAACCAGCTTTTAATATGCAACAGACAAGACCCATTTTCCATTTTTTAAAGACACATTATGGCACTCCATGTTAACGGCAATTTCTTCATTCTGCCATTTATTTATCTTCTTCAACATACTTTCACTATTAAAACCATTCAGGTATGACAGCGTTCAACTTCTTAAGTTTATTGCTTTTTGAGATGATAGATTTTATATCACTTTTCACCATGTTTTGTCCGTAACATCAGTACTCATCAATAACACAATTTCTTCAGTTTTTCTTTTCTATTTTAACAGTATGATAGAAATTCTAAAAACAGTATGATAGAGTTGTTTGAAGTCGACTGTTCTGGGTTACTTTTGCATAGATAGAGCAGAGGTGTCAAACTCAAAGTTTACTTTATGCTTGAACCAAAGACAAAATAATGTGTGTGTGAGAATATAAAACATGGAGATTCTCAAACCAAACCACTGTTTTAGGCCAGTCACTGGTGCTGCTTGTGTTGACTGGTTAGTGGGCTGTATATGGGCTTATAACGTGACCTGGTCCAGAGTGGATTATAATTTGCTGTGAAGGAGCGGCAGTGGCTCAGTGAGTAGAGCGGTCGTCCTTCAACCGGAATGTAGGCGGTTTGATTCCCGCTCTCCCCACAGTTCATACTGTCGTTGTGTCCTTAGGCAAGACACTTAACCCATCTTGCCTCGCATGAATGTGTAAGAATGTTTAGTGAATGTATGTGGTGATGGTCGGAGAGGCCGTTGACACAAAATGGCCACGTCTCTGTCAGTCGGCCCCAGGGCATCTGTGGCTGCAGTTGTAGCTTGCCACCACCAGTGTGTGACTGTGGAGTGAGGAGAAAAGCGCAATATAAATCTAAACCCAATCTAATTATTATTAGGCCTGAGCCGGTGATGACCGGGAGGGCCTATTGTTTTTGCTCGGATTATTTAAATATATAGATACAGTGAACATGCACGAAAAGTCATTTTTATTGGTCCCAGACTTATTTGAAGTCCCCGAAAAAAAAATACGAAAAAAGTTTCAGTGGCGACCCCTAGAAAAGTCAAAGTACATTGGGCCTATGGAAAAAGAAAGTAAATTTTTTCCAACGTAGAAAAATGAAACTTGGTACATCCATAGGACACCTCAGGGCAAACAGAAAAGTCTATGACAGTCACACCCTAAACTCAACAGGAAGTCCGCCATGTGGGGTGAAACGCGCTGCCACTAAAATCGCACCCCTTGTGCAAAAAGATGCAAATCATTGTGTTTTAATCTAAATGGTCCCAAATTTGGTGAGTATCATCTAGACACGTGTGCCAACCAAAGTTGTGACTTTGTTGTTGATATCTTATCGGGTATGGGTGTGGCAAGCCTGTAACGAGGTGGCCATTTTTGTGAAAATAAAACGTCCCTTAACTCTCAAACGCCTTCTCGGATCGAGTTGGACCCAAAAAGGCGTTTGTGCACATTCATGACCTGAACACAAAAATATGTAAATAAAAGGGTTATCTTTAGAAATGGCTCTCCAGCGCCCCCTACAAACTTATAATGGGACCCAAGAATTTAGTTTGTCATAGAGACATGAAATTTGGTACACACATCTCTTATGTCATGACGAGCATAAAAGCCAATGACAACCACCCCCTATCTATAAATGTGTTGCCATAGCAACGTCCCAAATATGTGGAAAAAGTCAATTGGAAGTGAAATTTTTAGTTTGTTGTAGGCAAATGAAACTTGGTACACACATCCACCATGGGCTTATGAACAAAAAAGCCAATGGGGACCACACCCTATCACACACGGGAAGAATTTTGAATTGAAGATGTGAACCGACTTAGAATACAACCTCTTTTTTAAAAAAACACAGAAAATAGCTGCTTCATTCCACAGACACCAAACTTGGGCAAAATGAGCTAAACACATGTATGTAAAATAGACAAGTGTTTTTCTTGTCGTTTTTGCTCGAGTTATATATTTTTTTATTATAATTTTTCTGCTAAATGATCCTCAACTTATTCCAGTAAACGTGCAACTAAAAGTAATTTTTATTGGCCCCAAAATTCAAGCCCGGCAAAAAATGTATGTATTTGAAGTTCCCGAGGAAAAATAATGAAAAATGACTCAGTGGCGACCCTGGAAAATGAAAATACATTGTGCCTATGGAAAGTGAAAGTAATTTTTTTCAAATGTAGAAATACAAAACTTGGTACATCCATAGGACACCTCAGGTCAAACAGAAAAGTTTATTACAGCCATACCGTAAACTCAACAGGAAATCTACTATGTTGGGTGGAATGCGTGACCACCTAAATCGCACCCCTTGTGTCTAAAGGCTTTTCATCTAAACAGCTCCAAATTTGGTGAGTATCATCTAGACACGTGTGCAAAAAAAGTTAATGGTCGTAATGAGTCTGTGAAGAGGCAGCCATTTCTTTGGGAAATAAATGCCATTTCCCAATTGCCAGGATCCTTCCTTTAGAGGAGGCCCCTCCAGAGCCACGGCTAGAGTCTTAGAAAACTCCTCAGAATCCTTTGGAACTTGTAACCTTGTACTTTTAGACAAGTTATATTTACATTTTGCCTTTTTAAACAGGGGGGTGCAGCGATTCCTGAGTCATCTCAAATCTCCAGCCAGTACTTTGTTTTTCTCGCCTTAGCCCAAGCATAATCTATTATTTTCAAAGGTTCAGACAGCTCCCAGGAAAACCAGGGATTGTGGAGACCTTTAACTCTAAATTACAAGGTGGTGTAGCAGGCCCCAGCAGTAGCACAGGCCCGGTTATTTGACATTACCGTGAAGTTTACGCTTTAAAGCACGAAATGCACTCCTCCGAGTGCACGCGTTCTCAAGGGAGGCGAGGGCCTTTATCGCCGCCTGCGGCTTTAATTATTAGGCCCGAGCGGTGATGACGGGAGGGCCTATTGTTTCTTTCGGATTTTTTTTTTTTTTTTTATTTTTTTAGACCGAGCGGTGGTAACGGAAGGGTCTATTATTTCTGATAGCGTCCGTTATTATTATTAGACCGAGCGGTGATAACCGGAAGGGTCTATTATTTCTGATAGCGTCCGTTATTATTATTATTAGGCCCGAGCGGTGATGGCGGAGGGCCTATTGTTTTTGCTCGGATTTTTTTTTTTTAATTTTATTTTTATTTTTATTTTCCACCTATGATCCTAAATTTGACCCAGTGAACATGAACGAAAAGTCATTTTTATGGTCCCAGCCTTCAAGCCCGGCGAAAAATTGATGTATTTGAAGTCGCCAAAAAAATACGAAAAATGACTCAGTGGCGACCCTACAAAATCAAAATACATTGGGCCTATGGAAAGTGAAAGTAACTTTTTCCAACGTAGAAAAATGAAACTTGGTATATCCATAGGACAGGGCAAACAGAAAAGTCAATGACAGTCACACCTAAACTCAACAGGAAGTCCGCCATGTGGGGTGAAACGCGGCCACTAAAATCGCACTTTGCGCAAAAGATGCAAATCATTGTGTTTTAATCTAAATGGCCCCAAATTTGGTGAGTATCATCTAGACACGTGTGCCAACCAAAGTTGTGATTTTGTTTATGATATCTTATCGGGTATGGATGTGGCAAGCCTGTAACGAGGTGGCCATTTTTGTGAAAATAAAACGCCTCTCTTAACTCTCAAACGCCTTCTCGGATCGAGTTGGACCCAAAAGGCGTTTGTGCACATTCATGACCTGAACACAAAGATATGTAAATAAAAGGGTTATCTTTAGAAATGGCTCTCCAGCGCCCCTACAAACTTATAATGGGACCCAAGAATTTAGTTTGTCATAGAGACATAAAATTTGGTACACACATCTCTTAGCATAAAAGCCAATAACAACCACCCCCTATCTATAAATGTGTTGCCATAGCAACGTCCCAAAAATGTGAAAAAAGTCAATGGTAAGTGAAATTTTTAGTTTGTTGTAGGCAAATGAAACTTGGTACACACATCCACCATGGGCTTATGAACAAAAAGCCAATGGGGACCACACCCTATCACACACGGAAGGCGGCCATTTTGAATTGAAAATGTGAACCGACTTAAAATACACCTCTTTTTAAAAGTACACAGACAATAGCTGCTTCATTCCACAGACACCAAACTTGGGCAAAATGAGCTAAACACGTGTATGTAAAATAGACAAGCGTTTTTCTAGACTTTTTTGCTCGAGTTATATATTTTTATTATAATTCGGTATATATTTTTTATCATATTTTTCTGCAAAATGACCTCAATTTTAACCCAGTAAACGTACAACTAAAAGTCATTTTTATTGGTCCCAGATTTCAAGCCCAGCGAAAAATTGATGTATTTGAAGGCGCCGAAAAAAAAATACGAAAAATGACTCAGTGGCGACCCCTAGAAAAGTCAAAATACATCGGGCCTATGGAAAGTGAAAGTAACTTTTTTCCAACGTAGAAAAATGAAACTTGGTATATCCATAGGACACCTCAGGGCAAACAGAAAAGTCAATGACAGTCACACCCTAAACTCAACAGGAAGTCCGCCATGTGGGGTGAAACGCTGCCACTAAAATCGCACTTGCGCAGAAAGATGCAAATCATTGTGTTTTAATCTAAATGGCCCCAAATTTGGTGAGTATCATCTAGACACGTGTGCCAACCAAATTTGTGATTTTGTTTATGATATCTTATCGGGTATGGATGTGGCAAGCCTGTAACGAGGTGGCCATTTTTGTGAAAATAAAACGTCTCTTAACTCTCAAACGCCTTCTCGGATCGAGATGGACCCAAAAAGGCGTTTGTGCACATTCATGACCTGAACAAAAAAATATGTAAATAAAAGGGTTATCTTTAGAAATGGCTCTCCAGCGCCCCCTACAAACTTATAATGGGACCCAAGAATTTAGTTTGTCATAGAGACATAAAATTTGGTACACACATCTCTTATGTCATGACGAGCATAAAAGCCAATAACAACCACCCCCTATCTATAAATGTGTTGCCATAGCAACGCCCCAAAAATGTGAAAAAGTCAATGGGAAGTGAAATTTTTAGTTTGTTGTAGGCAAATGAAACTTGATACACACATCCACCATGGGCTTATGAACAAAAAGCCAATGGGGACCACACCCTATCACACACGGGAAGGCGGCCATTTTGAATTGAAAATGTGAACCGACTTAAAATACACCTCTTTTTAAAAGTACACAGAAAATAGCTGCTTCATTCCACAGACACCAAACTTGGGCAAAATGAGCTAAACACATGTATGTAAAATAGACAAGTGTTTTTCTAGACTTTTTGCTCGAGTTATATATTTTTATTATAATTCGGTATATATTTTTTATCATAATTTTTCTGCAAAATGACCTCAATTTTAACCCAGTAAACGTACAACTAAAAGTCATTTTTATTGGTCCCAGATTTCAAGCCCAGCGAAAAATTGATGTATTTGAAGTCCCGAAAAAAATACGAAAATGACTCAGTGGCGACCCTAGAAAAGTCAAAATACATTGGAGCCTATGGAAAGTGAAAGTAACTTTTTCCAATGTAGAAAAATGAAACTTGGTACATCCATAGGACACCTCAGGGCAAACAGAAAAGTCAATGACAGCCACACTAAACTCAACAGGAAGTCCGCCATGGGGTGAAACGCATGCCACTAAAATCGCACTCTTGCGCAGAAAGATGCAAATCATTGTGTTTTAATCTAAATGGCCCCAAATTTGGTGAGTATCATCTAGACACGTGTGCCAACCAAAGTTGTGACTTTGTTTATAATATCTTATCGGGTATGGGTGTGGCAAGCCTGTAACGAGGTGGCCATTTTTATGAAAATAAACGTCTCTTAACTCTCAAACGCCTTCTCGGATCGAGTTGGACCCAAAAAGGCGTTTGTGCACATTCATGACCTGAACACAAAGATATGTAAATAAAAGGGTTATCTTTAGAAATGGCTCTCCAGCGCCCCTACAAACTTATAATGGGACCCAAGAATTTAGTTTGTCATAGAGACATAAAATTTGGTACACACATCTCTTATGTCATGACGAGCATAAAAGCCAATGACAACCACCCCTATCTATAAATGTGTTGCCATAGCAACGCCCCAAAAATGTTGAAAAAGTCAATGGAAGTGAAATTTTTAGTTTGTTGTAGGCAAATGAAACTTGGTACACACATCCAGTATGGGCTTATGAACAAAAAAGCCAATGGGGACCACACACCTATCACACACGGAAGGCGGCCATTTTGAATTGAAAATGTGAACCGACTTAAAATACACCTCTTTTTAAAAGAACAAAGAAAATAGCTGCTTCATTCCACAGACACCAAACTTGGGCAAAATGAGCTAAACATATGTATGTAAAATAGACAAGTGTTTTTCTAGACTTTTTGCTCGAGTTATATTTTATTTTATTATAATTTGGTATATTTTTTTATTATAATTTTTCTGCAAAATGATCCTCAATTTGACCCAGTAAGCGTGCAACTAAAAGTCATTTTATTGGTCCCAGACTTCAAGCTCGCAAAAATTTATGTATTTGAAGTCGCTAAAAAAATATGAAAAATGACTCAGTGGCGACCCCTACAAAAGTCAAAATACATTGGGCCTATGGAAAGTGAAAGTAACTTTTTCCAACGTAGAAAATGAAACTTGGTACATCCATAGGACACCTCAGGGCAAACAGAAAAATGTATTACAGCCATATCGTAAACTCAACAGGAAATCTATGTTGGATGGAATGCGTGACCACCTAAATTGCACCCCTTGTGTCTAAAGGCTTTTCATCTAAACAGCTCCAAATTTGGTGAGTATCATCTAGACACGTGTGCAAAAAAAGTTATCAATTTGTTTTTGATAGATTTGTGGCTGTGGTCGTAATGAGTCTGTGAAGAGGCAACTATTGGGAAATAAATGCCATTTCCCAATTGCCAGGATCTTCTCAACAGAAAATGTTGGGTGGAATACATGACCACCTAAATCGTACACTTTGTGCTAAAGGGTTTTCATCTAAACAGCTCCAAATTTGCTTTAAAGCACGACATGCAATCCTCCGAATATATGTGTCCCCGCGGTCTCAAGGGAGGCGAGGGCCTTTATCGCCGCTGCGGCTTTAATTAGGCGAGCCGGTGATGGCCGGGAGGGCCTATTATTTTTTGCTCGGATTTTTTTTTTTTTTCTTTTCCACCTATGATCCTAAATTTGACCCAGTGAACATGAACGAAAAGTCATTTTTATTGGTCCCAGCCTTCAAGCCAGAAAAATTTATGTATTTGAAGTCGCGAAAAAAAATACGAAAAATGACTCAGTGGCGACCCTACAAAATCAAAATACATTGGGCCTATGGAAAGTGAAAGTAACTTTTTCCAACGTAGAAAATGAAACTTGGTACATCCATAGGACACCTCAGGGCAAACAGAAAAGTAAATGACAGTCACACCCTAAACTTAACAGGAAGTCCGCTGGGGTGAAACGCGCCACTAAAATCGCACTTTGCGCAGAAAGATGCAAATCATTGTGTTTTAATCTAAATGGCCCAAATTTGGTGAGTATCATCTACACACATGTGCCAACCAAAGTTGTGACTTTGTTGTTGATATCTTATCGGGTATGGGTGTGGCAAGCCTGTAACGAGGTGGCCATTTTTGTGAAAATAAAACGTCTTAACTCTCAAACGCTTCTCGGATCGAGTTGGACCCAAAAAGGCGTTTGTGCACATTCATGACCTGAACACAAAAATATGTAAATAAAAGGGTTATCTTTAGAAATGGCTCTCCAGCGCCCCTACAAACTTATAATGGGACCCAAGAATTTAGTTTGTCATAGAGACATGAAATTTGGTACACACATCTCTTATGTCATGACGCATAAAAGCCAATGACAACCACCCCTATCTATAAATGTGTTGCCATAGCAACGCCCCAAATATGTGAAAAAGTCAATGGGAAGTGAAAATTTTAGTTTGTTGTAGGCAAATGAAACTTGGTACACACATCCAGCATGGGCTTATGAACAAAAAGCCAATGGGGACCACACCCTATCACACACGGGAAGGCGGCCATTTTGAATTGAAAATTTGAACCGACTTAAAATACACCTCTTTTTAAAAGTACACAGAAAAAGCTGCTTCATTCCACAGACACCAAACTTGGGCAAAATGAGCTAAACACATGTATGTAAAATAGACAAGTGTTTTTCTAGACTTTTTGCTCGAGTTATATATTTTTTTTATAATTCAGTATATATTTTTTATCATATTTTTCTGCAAAATGATCCTCAATTTAACCTAGTAAACGTAACAACTAAAAGTCATTTTTATTGGTCCCAGACTTTCAAGCCCGGCGAAAAATTTATGTATTTGAAGTCCCCTAAAAAAATACGAAAATGACTCAGTGGCGACCCTAGAAAAGTCAAAATACATTGGGCCTATGGAAAGTGAAAGTAACTTTTTCCAACGTAGAAAAATGAAACTTGGTTCATATCCATAGGACACCTCAGGGCAAACAGAAAAGTCAATGACAGCCACACCCTAAACTCAACAGGAAGTCCGCCATGTGGGTGAAACGCGGCCACTAAAATCGCACTTTGCGCAGAAAGATGCAAATCATTGTGTTTTAATCTAAATGGCCCCAAATTTGGTGAGTATCATCTAGACACATGTGCCAACCAAAGTTGTGACTTTGTTTTTGATATCTTATCGAGTATGGGTGTGGCAAGCCTGTAACGAGGTGGCCATTTTTGTGAAAATAAAATGTCTCTTAACTCTCAAACGCCTTCTCGGATCGAGTTGGACCCAAAAGGCGTTTGTGCACATTCATGACCTGAACACAAAGATATGTAAATAAAAGGGTTATCTTTAGAAATGGCTCTCCAGCACCCCCTACAAACTTATAATAGGACCTAAGAATTTAGTTTGTCATAGAGACATGAAATTTGGTACACACATCTCTTATGTCATGACGAGCATAAAAGCCAATGACAACCACCCCCTATCTATAAATGTGTTGCCATAGCAACGCCCCAAAAATGGAAAAAGTCAATGGAAGTGAAAATTTTAGTTTGTTGTAGGCAAATTAAAACTTGGTACACACATCCAGCATGGGCTTATGAACAAAAAGCCAATGGGGACCACACCCTATCACACACAGGAAGGCAGGCCATTTTGAATTGAAAATGTGAACCGACTTAGAATACACCTCTTTTTAAAAGAACACAGAAAATAGCTGCTTCATTCCACAGACACCAAACTTGGGCAAAATGAGCTAAACACATATGTATGTAAAATAGACAAGCGTTTTTCTAGACTTTTTTGCTCGAGTTATATTTTTTTTTATTATAATTTGGTATATATTTTTTAATTATAATTTTTCTGCAAAATGATCCTCAATTTGACCCAGTAAACGAACAACTAAAAGTCATTTTTATTGGTCCCAGACTTCAAGCCCGGCAAAAATTTATGTATTTGAAGTCCCCTAAAAAAATACGAAAAATGACTCAGTGGCGACCCCTACAAAAGTCAAAATACATTGGGCCTATGGAAAGTGAAAGTAAATTTTTCCAATGTAGAAATACAAAACTTGGTACATCCATAGGACACCTCAGGGCAAACAGAAAAGTTTATTACAGCCATACCGTAAACTCAACAGGAAATCTACTATGTTGGGTGGAATGCGTGACCACCTAAATCTCACCCTTGTGCTAAAGGCTTTTCATCTAAACAGCTCCAAATTTGGTGAGTATCATCTAGACACGTGTGCAAAAAGTTATCAATTTGTTTTTGATACATTTGTGGATGTGGTCGTAATGAGTCTGTGAAGAGGCAGCCATTTCTTTGGGAAATAAATGCCATTTCCCAATTGCCAGGATCCTTCCTTTAGAGGAGGCCCCTCCAGAGCCACGGCTAGAGTCTTAGAAAACTCCTCAGAATCCTTTGGAACTTGTAACCTTGTACTTTTAGACAAGTTATATTTACATTTGCCTTTTAAACAGGGGGTGCAGCGATTCCTGAGTCATCTCAAATCTCCAGCCAGTACTTTGTTTTTCTCGTCTTAGCCCAAGCATAATCTATTATTTTTTAAAGGTTCAGACAGCTCCCAGGAAAACCAGGGATTGTGGAGACCTTTAACTCTAAATTACAATGTGGTGTAGCAGGCCCCAGCAGTAGCACAGGCCCGGTTATTTGACATTACCGTGAAGTTTACGCTTTAAAGCACGAAATGCAATCCTCCGAGTGCATGTGTCCCTGCGGTCTCAAGGGAGGCGAGGGCCTTTCCGCTATGCTTTAATTAGACCCGAGCCGGTGATAACCGGAAGGGTCTATTATTTCTGATAGCGTCCGTTATTATTATTCTTCTTCTACTCTTTGAGGGCAAATTTGACCCCCTGAACATGCACGAAAACTCAGGAAACTTTGCCCAAAATTCAAGCCCGGCGAAAAATTTATAGAAATGAACTCCAGAAAAATATGAAAAATGACTCAGTGGCGACCCCTGGAAAAGTCAAAATACATTGGGCCTAGGAAAGTGAAAGTAACTTTTTCCAACGTAGAAAAATGAAACTTGGTACATCCATAGGACACCTCAGGCAAACAGAAAAGTCAATGACAGCCACACCCTAAACTCAACAGGAAGTCCGCCATGTGGGTGAAACGCGCGCCACTAAAATCGCACTTGCGCAGAAAGATGCAAATCATTGTGTTTTAATCTAAATGGCCCCAAATTTGGTGAGTATCATCTAGACACGTGTCCAACCAAAGTTGTGACTTTGTTGTTGATATCTTATCGGGTATGGGTGTGGCAAGCCTGTAACGAGGTGGCCATTTTTGTGAAAATAAAACGTCTCTTAACTCTCAAACGCCTTCTCGGATCGAGTTGGACCCAAAAAGGCGTTTGTGCACATTCATGACCTGAACACAAAGATATGTAAATAAAAGGGTTATCTTTAGAAATGGCTCTCCAGCGCCCCCTACAAACTTATAATGGGAGCTTAGAATTTAGTTTGTCATAGAGACATGAAATTTGGTACACACATCTCTTATGTCATGACGAACATAAAAGCCAATGACAACCACCCCCTATCTATAAATGTGTTGCCATAGCAACGCCCCATATATGTGGACAAAGTCAATGGGAAGTGAAATTTTTAGTTTATCATAAGCAAATGAAACTTGGTACACACATCCAGTATGGGCTTATGAACAAAAAAGCCAAAGGTGACCACCCCCTATCTATAAATGTGTTGCCATAGCAACGCCCCAAATATGTGGACAAAGTCAATAGGAAGTGAAATTTTTAGTTTATCATAAGCAAATGAAACTTGGTACACACATCCAGTATGGGCTTATGAACAAAAAAGCCAAAGGTGACCACACCCTATCATACACGGGAAGGCGGACATTTTGAATTGAATATCTGATTTGCCTTAGAATACACCTCTCTTTTAAAAAACAGTACTTTGTTTTTCTCGCCTTAGCCCAAGCATAATCTATTTTTTATCAAAAGTTCAGACAGCTCCCAGGAAAACCAGGGATTGTGGAGACCTTTAACTCTAAATTACAAGGTGGTGTAGCACGCCCCAGCAGTAGCACAGGCCCGAGGTGACGAAGCAGGATCCAGCCAGAAGAAGATTCAAGCAGTAGCACAGGCCCGGTTATTTGACATTACTGTGAAGTTTACGCTTTAAAGCACAAAATGCAATCCTCCGAGTACATGATTCCCCGCGGTCTCAAGGGAGGCGAGGGTCTTTATCGCCGCTATGCGGCTTTAATTAGCCCGAGCCGGTGATGGCCGGGAGGGCCTATTGTTTTGCTCGGATTTTTTTTTTTATCTTTCTTTTCCACCTATGATCCTAAATTTGACCCAGTGAACATGCACGAAAAGTCATTTTTATTGGTCCCAGCCTTCAAGCCCAGCGAAAAATTTATGTATTTGAAGTCGCCGAAAAAAAAAATACGAAAAATGACTCAGTGGCGACCCCTACAAAATCAAAATACATTGGGCCTATGGAAAGTGAAAGTAACTTTTTTCCAACGTAGAAAAATGAAACTTGGTATATCCATAGGACACCTCAGGGCAAACAGAAAAGTCAATGACAGTCACACCCTAAACTCAACAGGAAGTCCGCCATGGGGTGAAACGCGCCACTAAAATCGCACTGCGCAGAAAGATGCAAATCATTGTGTTTTAATCTAAATGGCCCCAAATTTGGTGAGTATCATCTAGACACGTGTGCCAACCAAAGTTGTGACTTTGTTGTTGATATCTTATCGGGTATGGGTGTGGCAAGCCTGTAACGAGGTGGCCATTTTTGTGAAAATAAAACGTCTCTTAACTCTCAAACGCCTTCTCGGATCGAGTTGGACCCAAAAGCCGTTTGTGCACATTCATGACCTGAACACAAAAATATGTAAATAAAAGGGTTATCTTTAGAAATGGCTCTCCAGCGCCCCTACAAACTTATAATGGGACCCAAGAATTTAGTTTGTCATAGAGACATAAAATTTGGTACACACATCTCTTATGTCATGACGAGCATAAAAGCCAATGACAACCACCCCTATCTATAAATGTGTTGCCATAGCAACGTCCCAAAAATGTGAAAAAGTCAATGGGAAGTGAAATTTTTAGTTTGTTGTAGGCAAATAAAACTTGGTACACACATCCACCATGGGCTTATGAACAAAAAGCCAATGGGGACCACACCCTATCACACAGGAAGGCGGTTATTTTGAATTGAAAATGTGAACCGACTTAAAATACACCTCTTTTTAAAAGTACACAGAAAAAGCTGCTTCATTCCACAGACACCAAACTTGGGCAAAATGAGCTAAACACATGTATGTAAATGAGACAAGTGTTTTCTAGACTTTTTGCTCGAGTTATATTTTTTTATTATAATTTGGTATATATTTTTTATTATAATTTTTCTGCAAAATGATCCTCAATTTAACCCAGTAAACAAACAACTAAAAGTCATTTTTATTGGTCCCAGACTTCAAGCTCGGCAAAAATTTATGTATTTGAAGTCCCCAAAAAAAATACGAAAATGACTCAGTGGCGGCCCTAGAAAAGTCAAAATACATTGGGCCTATGGAAAGTGAAAGTAACTTTTTCCAACGTAGAAAAATGAAACTTGGTATATCCATAGGACACCTCAGGGCAAACAGAAAAGTCAATGACAGTCACACCCTAAACTCAACAGGAAGTCCGCCATGGGGTGAAACACGCGCCACTAAAATCGCACTCTTATGCGCAGAAAGATGCAAATCATTGTGTTTTAATCTAAATGGCCCCAAATTTGGTGAGTATCATCTAGACACGTGTGCCAACCAAAGTTGTGACTTTGTTGTTGATATCTTATCGGGTATGGGTGTGGCAAGCCTGTAACGAGGTGGCCATTTTTGTGAAAATAAAACGCCTTAACTCTCAAACGCCTTCTCGGATCGAGTTGGACCCAAAAAGGCCGTTTGTGCACATTCATGACCTGAACACAAAAATATGTAAATAAAAGGGTTATCTTTAGAAATGGCTCTCCAGCGCCCCCTACAAACTTATAATGGGACCCAAGAATTTAGTTTGTCATAGAGACATAAAATTTGGTACACACATCTCTTATGTCATGACGAGCATAAAAGCCAATGACAACCACCCCTATCTATAAATGTGTTGCCATAGCAACGCCCCAAAAATGTGAAAAAGTCAATGGGAAGTGAAATTTTAGTTTGTTGTAGGCAAATAAAACTTGGTACACACATCCACCATGGGCTTATGAACAAAAAGCCAATGGGGACCACACCCTATCACACAGGGAAGGCGGCCATTTTGAATTGAAAATGTGAACCGACTTAAAATACACCTCTTTTTTAAAAGTACACAGAAAAAAGCTGCTTCATTCCACAGACACCAAACTTGGGCAAAATGAGCTAAACACATGTATGTAAATGAGACAAGTGTTTTTCTAGACTTTTTGCTCGAGTTATATTTTTTTATTATAATTTGGTATATATTTTTTATTATAATTTTTCTGCAAAATGATCCTCAATTTAACCCAGTAAACAAACAACTAAAAGTCATTTTTATTGGTCCCAGACTTCAAGCCGGCAAAAAATGTATGTATTTGAAGTCCAAAAAAATACGAAAATGACTCAGTGGCCCCTAGAAAAGTCAAAATACATTGGGCCTATGGAAAGTGAAAGTAACTTTTTCCAACGTAGAAAAATGAAACTTGGTATATCCATAGGACACCTCAGGGCAAACAGAAAAGTCAATGACAGTCACACCCTAAACTTAACAGGAAGTCCGCCATGTGGGGTGAAACGCGCGCCACTAAAATCGCACTTTGCGCAGAAAGATGCAAATCATTGTGTTTTAATCTAAATGGCCCCAAATTTGGTGAGTATCATCTAGACACGTGTGCCAACCAAAGTTGTGACTTTGTTGTTGATATCTTATCGGGTATGGGTGTGGCAAGCCTGTAACGAGGTGGCCATTTTTGTGAAAATAAAACGCCTCTTAACTCTCAAACGCCTTCTCGGATCGAGTTGGACCCAAAAAGGCGTTTGTGCACATTCATGACCTGAACACAAAAATATGTAAATAAAAGGGTTATCTTTAGAAATGGCTCTCCAGCGCCCCCTACAAACTTATAATGGGACCCAAGAATTTAGTTTGTCATAGAGACATAAAATTTGGTACACACATCTCTTATGTCATGACGAGCATAAAAGCCAATGACAACCACCCCTATCTATAAATGTGTTGCCATAGCAACGCCCCAAAAATGTGAAAAAGTCAATGGGAAGTGAAATTTTAGTTTGTTGTAGGCAAATAAAACTTGGTACACACATCCACCATGGGCTTATGAACAAAAAGCCAATGGGGACCACACCCTATGACACACAGGAAGGCGGCCATTTTGAATTGAAAATGTGAACCGACTTAAAATACACCTCTTTTTAAAAGTACACAGAAAAAGCTGCTTCATTCCACAGACACCAAACTTGGGCAAAATGAGCTAAACACATGTATGTAAATGAGACAAGTGTTTTTCTAGACTTTTTTGCTCGAGTTATATTTTTTTTATTATAATTTGGTATATATTTTTTATTATAATTTTTCTGCAAAATGATCCTCAATTTAACCCAGTAAACCAACTAAAAGTCATTTTTATTGGTCCCAGACTTCAAGCCCGGCAAAAATTTATGTATTTGAAGTCCCAAAAAAAAAAATACGAAAAATGACTCAGTGGCGCCCTAGAAAAGTCAAAATACATTGGGCCTATGGAAAGTGAAAGTAACTTTTTCCAACGTAGAAAAATGAAACTTGGTATATCCATAGGACACCTCAGGGCAAACAGAAAAGTCAATGACAGTCACACCCTAAACTTAACAGGAAGTCCGCCATGTGGGTGAAACGCGCGCCACTAAAATCGCACCCCTTGCGCAGAAAGATGCAAATCATTGTGTTTTAATCTAAATGGCCCCAAATTTGGTGAGTATCATCTAGACACGTGTGCCAACCAAAGTTGTGACTTTGTTGTTGATATCTTATCGGGTATGGGTGTGGCAAGCCTGTAACGAGGTGGCCATTTTTGTGAAAATAAAACGTCTTTAACTCTCAAACGCTTCTCGGATCGAGTTGGACCCAAAAAGGCGTTTGTGCACATTCATGACCTGAACACAAAAATATGTAAATAAAAGGGTTATCTTTAGAAATGGCTCTCCAGCGCCCCTACAAACTTATAATGGGACCCAAGAATTTAGTTTGTCATAGAGACATAAAATTTGGTACACACATCTCTTATGTCATGACGAGCATAAAAGCCAATGACAACCACCCCCTATCTATAAATGTGTTGCCATAGCAACGTCCCAAAAATGTGAAAAAGTCAATGGGAAGTGAAATTTTTAGTTTGTTGTAGGCAAATAAAACTTGGTACACACATCCACCATGGGCTTATGAACAAAAAGCCAATGGGGACCACACCCTATCACACACAGGAAGGCGGCCATTTTGAATTGAAAATGTGAACCGACTTAAAATACACCTCTTTTTAAAAGTACACAGAAAAAGCTGCTTCATTCCACAGACACCAAACTTGGGCAAAATGAGCTAAACACATGTATGTAAATGAGACAAGTGTTTTTCTAGACTTTTTGCTCGAGTTATATTTTTTTATTATAATTTGGTATATATTTTTTATTATAATTTTTCTGCAAAATGATCCTCAATTTAACCCAGTAAACAAACAACTAAAAGTCATTTTTATTGGTCCCAGACTTCAAGCTCGGCAAAAATTTATGTATTTGAAGTCCCAAAAAAAATACGAAAAATGACTCAGTGGCCCCTAGAAAAGTCAAAATACATTGGGCCTATGGAAAGTGAAAGTAACTTTTTCCAACGTAGAAAAATGAAACTTGGTATATCCATAGGACACCTCAGGGCAAACAGAAAAGTCAATGACAGTCACACCCTAAACTTAACAGGAAGTCCGCCATGTGGGTGAAAGGCGCCACTAAAATCGCACTTTGCGCAGAAAGATGCAAATCATTGTGTTTTAATCTAAATGGCCCCAAATTTGGTGAGTATCATCTAGACACGTGTGCCAACCAAAGTTGTGACTTTGTTGTTGATATCTTATCGGGTATGGGTGTGGCAAGCCTGTAACGAGGTGGCCATTTTTGTGAAAATAAAACGTCTCTTAACTCTCAAACGCCTTCTCGGATCGAGTTGGACCCAAAAAGGCGTTTGTGCACATTCATGACCTGAACACAAAAATATGTAAATAAAAGGGTTATCTTTAGAAATGGCTCTCCAGCGCCCCTACAAACTTATAATGGGACCCAAGAATTTAGTTTGTCATAGAGACATAAAATTTGGTACACACATCTCTTATGTCATGACGAGCATAAAAGCCAATGACAACCACCCCTATCTATAAATGTGTTGCCATAGCAACGTCCCAAAAATGTGAAAAAGTCAATGGAAGTGAAATTTTTAGTTTGTTGTAGGCAAATAAAACTTGGTACACACATCCACCATGGGCTTATGAACAAAAAGCCAATGGGGACCACACCCTATGACACACAGGAAGGCGGTTATTTTGAATTGAAAATGTGAACCGACTTAAAATACACCTCTTTTTAAAAGTACACAGAAAAAGCTGCTTCATTCCACAGACACCAAACTTGGGCAAAATGAGCTAAACACATGTATGTAAATGAGACAAGTGTTTTTCTAGACTTTTTGCTCGAGTTATATTTTTTTATTATAATTTGGTATATATTTTTTTATTATAATTTTTCTGCAAAATGATCCCTCAATTTAACTCCAGTAAACAAACAACTAAAAGTCATTTTTATTGGTCCCAGACTTCAAGCTCGGCAAAAATGTATGTATTTGAAGTCCCTGAAAAAAATACGAAAAATGACTCAGTGGCGGCCCCTAGAAAAGTCAAAATACATTGGGCCTATGGAAAGTGAAAGTAACTTTTTCCAACGTAGAAAAATGAAACTTGGTATATCCATAGGACACCTCAGGGCAAACAGAAAAGTCAATGACAGTCACACCCTAAACTTAACAGGAAGTCCGCCATGTGGGGTGAAAGGCGCGCCACTAAATTCGCACTTTGCGCAGAAAGATGCAAATCATTGTGTTTTAATCTAAATGGCCCCAAATTTGGTGAGTATCATCTAGACACGTGTGCCAACCAAAGTTGTGACTTTGTTGTTGATATCTTATCGGGTATGGGTGTGGCAAGCCTGTAACGAGGTGGCCATTTTTGTGAAAATAAAACGCCTCTTAACTCTCAAACGCCTTCTCGGATCGAGTTGGACCCAAAAAGGCGTTTGTGCACATTCATGACCTGAACACAAAAATATGTAAATAAAAGGGTTATCTTTAGAAATGGCTCTCCAGCGCCCCCTACAAACTTATAATGGGACCCAAGAATTTAGTTTGTCATAGAGACATAAAATTTGGTACACACATCTCTTATGTCATGACGAGCATAAAAGCCAATGACAACCACCCCTATCTATAAATGTGTTGCCATAGCAACGCCCCAAATATGTGAAAAAGTCAATGGGAAGTGAAATTTTAGTTTGTTGTAGGCAAATGAAACTTGGTACACACATCCACCATGGGCTTATGAACAAAAAGCCAATGGGGACCACACCCTATCACACACAGGAAGGCGGCCATTTTGAATTGAAAATGTGAACCGACTTAAAATACACCTCTTTTTAAAAGTACACAGAAAATAGCTGCTTCATTCCACAGACACCAAACTTGGGCAAAATGAGCTAAACACATGTATGTAAATAGACAAGTGTTTTTCTAGACTTTTTGCTCGAGTTATATTTTATTTTATTATAATTTGGTATATTTTTTTATTATAATTTTTCTGCAAAATGATCCTCAATTTGACCCAGTAAACAACTAAAAGTCATTTTTATTGGTCCCAGACTTCAAGCTCGGCGAAAAATTTATGTATTTGAAGTCGCCAAAAAAATATGAAAATGACTCAGTGGCGACCCTACAAAAGTCAAAATACATTGGGCCTATGGAAAGTGAAAGTAACTTTTTCCAACGTAGAAAAATGAAACTTGGTACATCCATAGGACACCTCAGGGCAACAGAAAAATGTATTACAGCCATATCGTAAACTCAACAGGAAATCTACTATGTTGGGTGTATGCGTGACCACCTAAATTGCACCCCTTGTGTCTAAAGGCTTTTCATCTAAACAGCTCCAAATTTGGTGAGTATCATCTAGACACGTGTGCAAAAAAAGTTATCAATTTGTTTTTGATAGATTTGTGGCTGTGGTCGTAATGAGTCTGTGAAGAGGCAACTATTGGGAAATAAATGCCATTTCCCAATTGCCAGGATCCTTCTCAACAGAAAATGTTGGGTGGAATACATGACCACCTAAATCGTACACTTTGTGCTAAAGGGTTTTCATCTAAACAGCTCCAAATTTGCTTTAAAGCACGACATGCAATCCTCCGAATATATGTGTCCCCGCGGTCTCAAGGGAGGCGAGGGCCTTTATCGCCGCTGCGCTTTAATTATTATTCTTCTTCTACTCTTTGAGGGCAAATTTGACCCCTGAACATGCACGAAAACTCAGGAAACTTTGCCCAAAATTCAAGCCCGGCGAAAAATTTATAGAAATGAAGTCCGCAAGAAAAAATATGAAAAAATGACTCAGTGGCGACCCCTGGAAAAGTCAAAATACATTGGGCCTATGGAAAGTGAAAGTAACTTTTTTCCAACGTAGAAAAATGAAACTTGGTACATCCATAGGACACCTTAGGGCAAATATAAAAGTCAATGACAGCCACACCCTAAACTTAACAGGAAGTCCGCCATGTGGGGTGAACGCGCGCCACTAAAATCGCACACTTTGCGAAAATGATTCAAATCATTGTGTTTTATCTAAATGGCCCCAAATTTGGTGAGTATCATCTAGACACGTGTGCCAACCAAAGTTATAACTTTGTTGTTGATATCTTATCGGGTATGGGTGTGGCAAGCCTGTAACGAGGTGGCCATTTTTGTGAAAATAAACGCCTCTCTTATCTCTCAAACGCCTTCTCGGATCGAGTTGGACCCAAAAAGGCGTTTGTGCACATTCATGACCTGAACACAAAGATATGTAAATAAAAGGGTTATCTTTAGAAATGGCTCTCCAGCGCCCCCTACAAACTTATAATGGGACCCAAGAATTTAGTTTGTCATAGAGACATAAAATTTGTACACACATCTCTTATGTCATGACGAACATAAAAGCCAATGACAACCACCCCCTATCTATAAATGTGTTGCCATAGCAACGCCCCAAATATGTGGACAAAGTCAATGGGAAGTGAAAATTTTAGTTTGTTGTAAGCAAATGAAACTTGGTACACACATCCAGTATGGGCTTATGAACAAAAAAGCCAATGGTGACCACACCCTATCACACACGGGAAGGCGGCCATTTTGAATTGAATGTGTGAATCTTCTTAGAATACACCTCTTTTAAAAAACAGTACTTTGTTTTTCTCCTTAGCCCAAGCATAATCTATTATTTTCAAAAGTTCAGACAGCTCCCAGGAAAACCAGGGATTGTGGAGGCCTTTAACTCTAAATTACAAGGTGGTGTAGCAGGCCCCAGCAGTAGCACAGGCCTGGTTATTTGACATTACTGTGAAGTTTACGCTTTAAAGCACAAAATGCAATCCTCCGAGTACATGATTCCGGTCTCAAGGGAGGCGAGGTCTTTATCGCCGCTTGCGGCTTTAATTAGACGAGGGTGATAACCGGAAGGGTCTATTATTTTGATAGCGTCCGTTATTATTATTATTATTATTCTGCTCTTTGAGGGCAAATTTGACCCCCTGAACATGCACGAAAACTCAGGAAACTTTGCCCAAAATTCAAGCCCGGCGAAAAATTTATAGAAATGAAGTCCGCAAGAAATAATATGAAAAATGACTCAGTGGCGACCCTAGAAAAGTCAAAATACATTGGGCCTATGGAAAGTGAAAGTAACTTTTTCCAACGTAGAAAAATGAAACTTGGTACATCCATAGGACACCTCAGGGCAAATATAAAGTCTATGACAGCCACACCCTAAACTCAACAGGAAGTCCGCCATGTGGGGTGGAACGCTGCCACTAAAATCGCACTCCTCGCGCAAAAAATGATTCAACTCATCGTGTTTTTATCTAAATGGCCCCAAATTTGGTGAGTATCATCTAGACACGTGTCAACCAAAGTTATAACTTTGTTGTTGATATCTTATCGGGTATGGGTGTGGCAAGCCTGTAACGAGGTGGCCATTTTTGTGAAAATAAAATGTCTTAACTCTCAAACGCCTTCTCGGATCGAGTTGGACCTAAAAAGGCGTTTGTGCACATTCATGACCTGAACACAAAAATATGTAAATAAAAGGGTTATCTTTAGAAATGATGCTCCAGCGCCCCCTACAAACTTATAATGGGACCCAAGAATTTAGTTTGTCATAGAGACTTCAAATTTGGTACACACATCTCTTATGTCATGACGAACATATAAAGCCAATGACAACCACCCTCTATCTATAAATGTGTTGCCATAGCAACGCCCCAAATATGTGGACAAAGTCAATGGGAAGTGAAAATTTTAGTTTATCATAAGCAAATGAAACTTGGTACACACATCCAGTATGGGCTTATGAACAAAAAAGCCAATGGTGACCACCCCCTATCTATAAATGTGTTGCCATAGCAACGCCCCAAATATGTGGACAAAGTCAATGGAAGTGAAAATTTTAGTTTGTAAGCAAATGAAACTTGGTACACACATCCAGTATGGGCTTATGAACAAAAGCCAATGGTGACCACACCCTATCACACACGGAAGGCGGCCATTTTGAATTGAATATCTGATTTGCCTTAGAATACACCTCTCTTTAAAAAACAGTACTTTGATTTTCTCGCCTTAGCCCAAGCATAATCTATTATTTTCAAAAGTTCAGACAGCTCCCAGGAAAACCAGGGATTGTGGAGACCTTTAACTCTAAATTACAAGGTGGTGTAGCAGGCCCCAGCAGTAACACAGGCCCGAGGTGATGAAGCAGGATCCAGCCAGAAGAAGATTCAAGCAGTAGCACAGGCCTGGTTATTTGACATTACTGTGAAGTTTACGCTTTAAAGCACAAAATGCAATCCTCCGAGTACATGATTCCCGCGGTCTCAAGGGAGGCGAGGGTCTTTATCGCCGCTATGCTTTAATTATTATTATTATTCTGCTCTTTGAGGGCAAATTTGACCCTGAACATGCACGAAAACTCAGGAAACTTTGCCCAAAATTCAAGCCCGGCGAAAAATTTATAGAAATGAAGTCCGCAAGAAAAAATATGAAAAATGACTCAGTGGCGACCCTAGAAAAGTCAAAATACATTGGCCTATGGAAAGTGAAAGTAACTTTTTCCAACGTAGAAAATGAAACTTGGTACATCCATAGAACACCTTAGGGCAAATATAAAAGTCTATGACAGCCACACCCTAAACTCAACAGGAAGTCCGCCATGTGGGGTGGAACGCTGCGCCACTTAAAATCGCACTCCTCGCGAAAATGATTCAACTCATCGTGTTTTTATCTAAATGGCCCCAAATTTGGTGAGTATCATCTAGACACGTGTCAACCAAAGTTATAACTTTGTTGTAGATATCTTATCGGGTATGGGTGTGGCAAGCCTGTAACGAGGTGGCCATTTTTGTGAAAATAAAACGTCTCTTAACTCTCAAACGCCTTCTCGGATCGAGTTGGACCCAAAAAGGCGTTTGTGCACATTCATGACCTGAACACAAAAATATGTAAATAAAAGGGTTATCTTTAGAAATGGCTCTCCAGCGCCCCCTACAAACTTATAATGGGACCCAAGAATTTAGTTGTCATGAGAGACATAAAAATTTGGTACACACATCTCTTATGTCATGTGAGCATAAAAGCCAATGACAACCACCCCTATCTATAAATGTGTTGCCATAGCGCCCCAAATATGTGGACAAAGTCAATGGGAAGTGAAAATTTTAGTTTATCATAAGCAAATGAAACTTGGTACACACATCCAGTATGGGCTTATGAACAAAAAAGCCAATGGTGACCACCCCCTATCTATAAATGTGTTGCCATAGCAACGCCCCAAATATGTGGACAAAGTCAATAGGAAGTGAAAATTTTAGTTTGTCGTAAGCAAATGAAACTTGGTACACACATCCAGTATGGGCTTATGAACAAAAAAGCCAATGGTGACCACACCCTATCACACACGGGAAGGCGGCCATTTTGAATTGAATGTGAGAATCTTCTTAGAATACACCTCTCTTTTAAAAAACAGTACTTTGTTTTCTCGCCTTAGCCCAAGCATAATCTATTATTTTCAAAGGTTCAGACAGCTCCCAGGAAAACCAGGGATTGTGGAGACCTTTAACTCTAAATTACAAGGTGGTGTAGCAGGCCCCAGCAGTAGCACAGGCCCGAGGTGATGAAGCAGGATCCAGCCAGAAGAAGATTCAAGCAGTAGCACAGGCCTGGTTATTTGACATTACTGTGAAGTTTACGCTTTAAAGCACAAAATGCAATCCTCCGAGTACATGATTCCCAGCGGTCTCAAGAGAGGCGAGGGTCTTTATCGCCGCTTGCGGCTTTAATTAGGCCCGAGCCGGTGATGACCGGGAGGGCCTATTGTTTTTGCTCGGATTTTTTTTTTATTTTATTTATTTTTTTTTTTTTTTATTTTTCTTCCGACCCAATGATCCTAAATTTGACCCAGTGAACATGCACGAAAAGTCATTTTATTGGTCCCAGACTTCAAGCTCGGCAAAAATTTATGTATTTGAAGTCGCGAAAAAAATACGAAAAATGACTCAGTGGCGACCCCTACAAAATCAAAATACATTGGGCCTATGGAAAGTGAAAGTAACTTTTTTCCAACGTAGAAAAATGAAACTTGGTACATCCATAGGACACCTCAGGGCAAACAGAAAAGTCAATGACAGTCACACCTAAACTTAACAGGAAGTCCGCCATGTGGGGTGAAAGAAGCGACCACTAAAATCGCACCTTGCGCAGAAAGATGCAAATCATTGTGTTTTAATCTAAATGGCCCCAAATTTGGTGAGTATCATCTAGACACGTGTGCCAACCAAAGTTGTGACTTTGTTGTTGATATCTTATCGGGTATGGGTGTGGCAAGCCTGTAACGAGGTGGCCATTTTTGTGAAAATAAAAGCGTCTCTTAACTCTCAACGCCTTCTCGGATCGAGTTGGACCCAAAAGGCGTTTGTGCACATTCATGACCTGAACAAAAAATATGTAAATAAAAGGGTTATCTTTAGAAATGGCTCTCCAGCGCCCCTACAAACTTATAATGGACCCAAGAATTTAGTTTGTCATAGAGACATAAAATTTGGTACACACATCTCTTATGTCATGACGAGCATAAAGCCAATGACAACCACCCCTATCTATAAATGTGTTGCCATAGCAACGTCCCAAAAATGTGAAAAAGTCAATGGGAAGTGAAATTTTTAGTTTGTTGTAAGCAAATAAAACTTGGTACACACATCCACCATGGGCTTATGAACAAAAAAGCCAATGGGGACCACACCCTATCACACACAGGAAGGCGGCCATTTTGAATTGAAAATGTGAACCGACTTAAAATACACCTCTTTTTAAAAGTACACAGAAAAAGCTGCTTCATTCCACAGACACCAAACTTGGGCAAAATGAGCTAAACACATGTATGTAAAAGAGACAAGTGTTTTTCTAGACTTTTTGCTCGAGTTATATTTTTTTATTATAATTCGGTATATATTTTTTATTATAATTTTTCTGCAAAATGATCCTCAATTTAACCCAGTAAACGAACAACTAAAAGTCATTTTTATTGGTCCCAGACTTCAAGCCCGGCAAAAATTTATGTATTTGAAGTCCCGAAAAAAATACGAAAAATGACTCAGTGGCGGCCCCTAGAAAAGTCAAAATACATTGGGCCTATGGAAAGTGAAAGTAACTTTTTCCAACGTAGAAAAATGAAACTTGGTATATCCATAGGACACCTCAGGGCAAACAGAAAAGTCAATGACAGTCACACCTAAACCTAACAGGAAGTCCGCCATGTGGGGTGAAAGCGGCCACTAAATTCGCACCCCTTGCGCAGAAAGATGCAAATCATTGTGTTTTAATCTAAATGGCCCCAAATTTGGTGAGTATCATCTAGACACATGTGCCAACCAAAGTTGTGACTTTGTTGTTGATATCTTATCGGGTATGGGTGTGGCAAGCCTGTAACGAGGTGGCCATTTTTGTGAAAATAAAAGCGTCTCTTAACTCTCAAACGCCTTCTCGGATCGAGTTGGACCCAAAAAGGCGTTTGTGCACATTCATGACCTGAACAAAAAAAATATGTAAATAAAAGGGTTATCTTTAGAAATGGCTCTCCAGCGCCCCTACAAACTTATAATGGGACCCAGAATTTAGTTTGTCATAGAGACATAAAATTTGGTACACACATCTCTTATGTCATCATGATGAGCATAAAAGCCAATGACAACCACCCCTATCTATAAATGTGTTGCCATAGCAACGTCCCAAATATTTGGAAAAAGTCAATGGGAAGTGAAAATTTTAGTTTGTCGTGTAGGCAAATGTAACTTTTTCCAACGTAGAAAAATGAAACTTGGTACATCCATAGGACACCTCAGGGCAAACTGAAAAGTCAATGACAGTCACACCTAAACTTAACAGGAAGTCCGCCATGTGGGGTGAAACGCGGCCACTAAAATCGCACCCCTTGCGCAGAAAGATGCAAATCATTGTGTTTTAATCTAAATGGCCCCAAATTTGGTGAGTATCATCTAGACACGTGTGCCAACCAAAGTTGTGACTTTGTTGTTGATATCTTATCGGGTATGGGTGTGGCAAGCCTGTAACGAGGTGGCCATTTTTGTGAAAATAAAGCGTCTCTTAACTCTCAAACGCCTTCGGATCGAGTTGGACCCAAAAAGGCGTTTGTGCACATTCATGACCTGAACACAAAGATGTGTAAATAAAGGGTTCTCTTTAGAAATGGCTCTCCAGCGCCCCCTACAAACTTATAATGGGACCCAAGAATTTACTTTGTCATTGAGACATAAAATTTGGTACACACATCTCTTATGTCATGACGAGCATAAAAGCCAATGACAAGCACCCCTATCTATAAATGTGTTGCCATAGCAGCGGCCCAAAAATGTGAAAAAGTCAATGGGAAGTGAAATTTTTAGTTTGTTGTAGACAAATGAAACTTGGTACACACATCCAGTATGGGCTTATGAACAAAAGCCAATGGGGACCACACCCTATCACACACCATTTTGAATTGAAAATGTGAACCGACTTAAAATACACCTCTTTTTAAAAGAACACAGAAAATAGCTGCTTCATTCCACAGACACCAAACTTGGGCAAAATGAGCTAAACATATGTATGTAAAATAGACAAGCGTTTTTCTAGACTTTTTGCTCGAGTTTTATTTTTTTATTATAATTTGGTATATATTTTTATAAAAATTTTTACAAAATGATCCTAAATTTGACCAGTAAACGTGCAACTAAAAGTCATTTTTATTGGTCCCAGACTTCAAGCTCGGCGAAAAATTTATGTATTTGAAGTCCCGAAAAAAAATACGAAAAATGACTCAGTGGCGACCCTAGAAAAGTCAAAATACATTGGGCCTATGGAAAGTGAAAGTAACTTTTTCCAACGTAGAAAAATGAAACTTGGTACATCCATAGGACACCTCAGGGCAAACTGAAAAGTCAATGACAGCCACACCCTAAACTCAACAGGAAGTCCGCCATGTGGGGTGAAACGCGGCCACTAAAATCGCACCCCATGCGCAAAGATGCAAATCATTGTGTTTTAATCTAAATGGCCCCAAATTTGGTGAGTATCATCTAGACACGTGTGCCAACCAAAGTTGTGACTTTGTTGTTGATATCTTATCGGGTATGGGTGTGGCAAGCCTGTAGAGGTGGCCATTTTTGTGAAAATAAAAGCGTCTCTTAACTCTCAAAGCGGCCTTCTCGGATCGAGTTGGACCCAAAAAGCGTTTGTGCACATTCATGACCTGAACACAAAAATATGTAAAAAGGGTTATCTTTAGAAATGGCTCTCCAGCGCCCCTACAAACTTATAATGGGACCCAAGAATTTAGTTTGTCATAGAGACATAAAATTTGGTACACACATCTCTTATGTCATGACGAGCATAAAAGCCAATGACAACCACCCCTATCTATAAATGTGTTGCCATAGCAACGTCCCAAATATGTGGAAAAAGTCAATGGGAAGTGAAATTTTTAGTTTGTTGTAGGCAAATGAAACTTGGTACACACATCCACCATGGGCTTATGAACAAAAAGCCAATGGGGACCACACCCTATCACACACAGGAAGGCGGCCATTTTGAATTGAAAATGTGAACCGACTTAAAATACACCTCTTTTTAAAAGTACACAGAAAAAGCTGCTTCATTCCACAGACACCAAACTTGGGCAAAATGAGGCTAAACACATGTATGTAAAAGAGACAAGTGTTTTTCTAGACTTTTTGCTCGAGTTATATTTTTTTATTATAATTGGTATATATTTTTATTATAATTTTTCTGCAAAATGATCCTCAATTTAACCCAGTAAACGAACAACTAAAAGTCATTTTATTGGTCCCAGACTTCAAGCCCGGCAAAAATTTATGTATTTGAAGTCCCGAAAAAAATACGAAAAATGACTCAGTGGCGACCCTAGAAAAGTCAAAATACATTGGGCCTATGGAAAGTGAAAGTAACTTTTTTCCAACGTAGAAAAATGAAACTTGGTATATCCATAGGACACCTCAGGGCAAACAGAAAAGTCAATGACAGTCACACCCTAAACCTAACAGGAAGTCCGCCATGTGGGGTGAAACGCGCGGCCACTAAATTCGCACCCCTTGCGCAGAAAGATGCAAATCATTGTGTTTTAATCTAAATGGCCCCAAATTTGGTGAGTATCATCTAGACACGTGTGCCAACCAAAGTTGTGACTTTGTTGTTGATATCTTATCGGGTATGGGTGGCAAGCCTGTAACGAGGTGGCCATTTTTGTGAAAATAAAACGTCTCTTAACTCTCAAAGCGGCTTCTCGGATCGAGTTGGACCCAAAAGGCGTTTGTGCACATTCATGACCTGAACACAAAAATATGTAAATAAAAGGGTTATCTTTAGAAATGGCTCTCCAGCGCCCCCTACAAACTTATAATGGGACCCAAGAATTTAGTTTGTCATAGAGACATAAAATTTGGTACACACATCTCTTATGTCATGATGAGCATAAAAGCCAATGACAACCACCCCCTATCTATAAATGTGTTGCCATAGCAACGTCCCAAATATTTGGAAAAAGTCAATGGGAAGTGAAAATTTTAGTTTGTCGTAGGCAAATGTAACTTTTTTCCAACGTAGAAAAATGAAACTTGGTACATCCATAGGACACCTCAGGGCAAACTGAAAAGTCAATGACAGTCACACCCTAAACTTAACAGGAAGTCCGCCATGTGGGGTGAAAGCGCGGCCACTAAAATCGCACCTTGCAGAAAGATGCAAATCATTGTGTTTTAATCTAAATGGCCCCAAATTTGGTGAGTATCATCTAGACACGTGTGCCAACCAAAGTTGTGACTTTGTTGTTGATATCTTATCGGGTATGGGTGTGGCAAGCCTGTAACGAGGTGGCCATTTTGTGAAAATAAACGTCTCTTAACTCTCAAACGCCTTCTCGGATCGAGTTGGACCCAAAAAGGCGTTTGTGCACATTCATGACCTGAACACAAAGATGTGTAAATAAAAGGGTTCTCTTTAGAAATGGCTCTCCAGCGCCCCCTACAAACTTATAATGGGACCCAAGAATTTACTTTGTCATTGAGACATAAAATTTGGTACACACATCTCTTATGTCATGACGAGCATAAAAGCCAATGACAAGCACCCCCTATCTATAAATGTGTTGCCATAGCAACGGCCCAAAAATGTGGAAAAAGTCAATGGGAAGTGAAATTTTTAGTTTGTTGTAGACAAATGAAACTTGGTACACACATCCAGTATGGGCTTATGAACAAAAAAGCCAATGGGGACCACACCCTATCACACACCATTTTGAATTGAAAATGTGAACCGACTTAAAATACACCTCTTTTTTAAAAGAACACAGAAAATAGCTGCTTCATTCCACAGACACCAAACTTGGGCAAAATGAGCTAAACATATGTATGTAAAATAGACAAGCGTTTTTCTAGACTTTTTTGCTCGAGTTTTATTTTTTTATTATAATTTGGTATATATTTTTATAAAAAATTTTTACAAAATGATCCTAAATTTGACCCAGTAAACGTGCAACTAAAAGTCATTTTTATTGGTCCCAGACTTCAAGCTCGGCAAAAATGTATGTATTTGAAGTCCCGAAAAAAATACGAAAAATGACTCAGTGGCGGCCCCTAGAAAAGTCAAAATACATTGGGCCTATGGAAAGTGAAAGTAACTTTTTCCAACGTAGAAAAATGAAACTTGGTACATCCATAGGACACCTCAGGAACAAACAGAAAAGTCAATGACAGTCACACCTAAACTCAACAGGAAGTCCGCCATGTGGGGTGAAAGCAGCGACCACTAAAATCGCACCTTGCGCAGAAAGATGCAAATCATTGTGTTTTAATCTAAATGGCCCCAAATTTGGTGAGTATCATCTAGACACGTGTGCCAACCAAAGTTGTGACTTTGTTTTGATATCTTATCGGGTATGGGTGTGGCAAGCCTGTAACGAGGTGGCCATTTTTGTGAAAATAAAAGCGTCTCTTAACTCTCAAACGCCTTCTCGGATCGAGTTGGACCCAAAAGGCGTTTGTGCACATTTATGACCTGAACACAAAATGTAAATAAAAGGGTTATCTTTAGAAATGGCTCTCCAGCGCCCCTACAAACTTATAATGGGACCCAAGAATTTAGTTTGTCATAGAGACATAAAATTTGGTACACACATCTCTTATGTCATGACGAGCATAAAAGCCAATGACAACCACCCCTATCTATAAATGTGTTGCCATAGCAACGTCCCAAATATGTGGAAAAAGTCAATGGGAAGTGAAATTTTAGTTTATGTAGGCAAATGAAACTTGGTACACACATCCAGCATGGGCTTATGAACAAAAAAGCCAATGGGGATCACACCTATCACACACGGGAAGGCAGCCTTTTAAATTGAAAGATGTGAACCGACTTAAAATACACCTCTTTTAAAAACAACAGAAAATAGCTGCTTCATTCCACAGACACCAAACTTGGGCAAAATGAGCTAAACACATGTATGTAAAATAGACAGGCGTTTTTCTAGACTTTTTGCTCGAGTTATATTTTTTTATTATAATTTGGTATATTTCTTTTTATTATAATTTTTCTGCAAAATGATTTTCAATTTGACCCAGTAAAGCGTGCAACTAAAAGTCATTTTTATTGGTCCCAGACTTCAAGCCGGCAAAAATGTATGTATTTGAAGGCCCGAAAAAAATATGAAAAATGACTCAGTGGCGACCCTAGAAAAGTCAAAATACATTGGGCCTATGGAAAATGAAAGTAACTTTTTTCAAATGTAGAAATACAAAACTTGGTACATCCATAGGACACCTCAGGGCAAACAGAAAAGTTTATTACAGCCATACCGTAAACTCAACAGAAAATCTACTATGTTGGGTGGAATGCGTGACCACCTAAATCGCACCCCTTCTGTCTAAAGGCTTTTATCTAAACAGCTCCAAATTTGGTGAGTATCATCTAGACACGTGTGCAAAAAAAAGTTATCAATTTGTTTTTTGATACATTTGTGGCTGTGGTCGTAATGAGTCTGTGAAGAGGCAACCTTTGGGAAATAAATGCCATTTCCCAATTGCCAGGATCCTTCCTTTAGAGGAGGCCCCTCCAGAGCCACGGCTAGAGTCTTAGAAAACTCCTCAGAATCCTTTTACCATGAAGTTTACGCTTTAAAGCACGAAATGCACTCCTCCGAGTGCATGTGTCCCCGCGGTCTCAATGGAGGCGAGGGCCTTTATCGCCGCTTGCGGCTTTAATTAGGCCCGAGCCGGTGATGGCCGGGAGGGCCTATTGTTTTTGCTCGGATTTTTTTTTTTTTTTTTTATCTTTTTTATTGTGACCAAATGATCCTAAATTTGACCCAGTGAACATGCACAAAAAGTCATTATATTGGTCCCAGACTTCAAGCTCGGCAAAAATGGTATGTATTTGAAGACGCCGAAAAAAAAATACGAAAAATGACTCAGTGGCGACCCCTACAAAATCAAAATACATTGGGCCTATGGAAAGTGAAAGTAACTTTTTCCAACGTAGAAAAATGAAACTTGGTATATCCATAGGACACCTCAGGCAAACAGAAAAGTCAATGACAGTCACACCTAAACTTAACAGGAAGTCCGCCATGTGTGGGGTGAAAGCAGCGCCACTAAAATCGCACCCCTTGCGCAGAAAGATGCAAATCATTGTGTTTTAATCTAAATGGCCCCAAATTTGGTGAGTATCATCTAGACACGTGTGCCAACCAAAGTTGTGACTTTGTTGTTGATATCTTATCGGGTATGGGTGTGGCAAGCCTGTAACGAGGTGGCCATTTTTGTGAAAATAAAAGCGTCTCTTAACTCTCAAGCGCCTTCTCGGATCGAGTTGGACCCAAAAAGGCGTTTGTGCACATTCATGACCTGAACACAAAAATATGTAAATAAAGGGTTATCTTTAGAAATGGCTCTCCAGCGCCCCTACAAACTTATAATGGACCCAAGAATTTAGTTTGTCATAGAGACATAAAATTTTGTACACACATCTCTTATGTCATGACGAGCATAAAAGCCAATGACAACCACCCCCTATCTATAAATGTGTTGCCATAGCAACGTCCCAAAAAAAAAAGTCAATGGGAAGTGAAATTTTTAGTTTGTTGTAGGCAAATAAAACTTGGTACACACATCCACCATGGGCTTATGAACAAAAAGCCAATGGGGACCACACCCTATCACACACAGGAAGGCGGCCATTTTGAATTGAAAATGTGAACCGACTTAAAATACACCTCTTTTTAAAAGTACACAGAAAAAAGCTGCTTCATTCCACAGACACCAAACTTGGGCAAAATGAGCTAAACACATGTATGTAAATGAGACAAGTGTTTTTCTAGACTTTTTGCTCGAGTTATATTTTTTATTATAATTCGGTATATATTTTGCCTATTATAATTTGCTATATTTTTTTTTTTTTTTTATCTTTATTGTGACCAAATGATCCTAAATTTGACCCAGTGAACATGCACAAAAAGTCATTTTATTGGTCCCAGACTTCAAGCTCGGCAAAAATTTATGTATTTGAAGTCCCGAAAAAAAAATACGAAAAATGACTCAGTGGCGACCCTACAAAATCAAAATACATTGGGCCTATGGAAAGTGAAAGTAACTTTTTCCAACGTAGAAAAATGAAACTTGGTATATCCATAGGACACCTCAGGGCAAACAGAAAAGTCAATGACAGTCACACCCTAAACTTAACAGGAAGTCCGCCATGTGGGGTGAAACGCGCCACTAAATCGCACCCCTTGCGCAGAAAGATGCAAATCATTGTGTTTTAATCTAAATGGCCCCAAATTTGGTGAGTATCATCTAGACACGTGTGCCAACCAAAGTTGTGACTTTGTTGTTGATATCTTATCGGGTATGGGTGTGGCAAGCCTGTAACAAGGTGGCCATTTTTGTGAAAATAAAAGCGTCTCTTAACTCTCAAAGCGCCTTCTCGGATCGAGTTGGACCCAAAAGGCGTTTGTGCACATTCATGACCTGAACACAAAAATATGTAAATAAAGGGTTATCTTTAGAAATGGCTCTCCAGCGCCCCTACAAACTTATAATGGACCCAAGAATTTAGTTTGTCATAGAGACATAAAATTTGTACACACATCTCTTATGTCATGACGAGCATAAAAGCCAATGACAACCACCTATCTATAAATGTGTTGCCATAGCGTCCCAAAAAAATGTGAAAAAGTCAATGGGAAGTGAAATTTTTAGTTTGTTGTAGGCAAATGAAACTTGGTACACACATCCACCATGGGCTTATGAACAAAAAGCCAATGGGGACCACACCTATCACACACAGGAAGGCGGCCATTTTGAATTGAAAATGTGAACCGACTTAAAATACACCTCTTTTAAAAGTACACAGAAAAAGCTGCTTCATTCCACAGACACCAAACTTGGGCAAAATGAGCTAAACACATGTATGTAAATGAGACAAGTGTTTTTCTAGACTTTTTTGCTCGAGTTATATTTTTTTTTATTATAATTCGGTATATATTTTTTTATTATAATTTTTCTGCAAAATGATCCTCAATTTGACCCAGTAAACGTGCAACTAAAAGTAATTTTTATTGGTCCCAGACTTCAAGCTCGGCAAAAATGTATGTATTTGAAGTCCCCGAAAAAAAAATATGAAAAATGACTCAGTGGCGACCCCTAGAAAAGTCAAAATAATTGGTTCTATGGAAAATGAAAGTAAATTTTTCCAATGTAGAAATACAAAACTTGGTACATCCATAGGACACCTTAGGGCAAACAGAAAAGTTTATTACAGCCATACCGTAAACTCAACAGAAAATCTACTATGTTGGGTGGAATACATGACCACCTAAATCGCACACTTTGTGCTAGCAAAGGCTTTTCATCTAAACAGCTCCAAATTTGCTTTAAAGCACGACATGCAATCCTCCGAATATATGTGTCCCCGCGGTCTCAAGGGAGGCGAGGGCCTTTATCGCCGCTTGCGGCTTTAATTATTATTATTTTTTATTTTTCTTTTCCACCTATGATCCTAAATTTGACCCAGTGAACATGCACGAAAAGTCATTTTATTGGTCCCAGACTTCAAGCTCGGCGAAAAATTTATGTATTTGAAGTCGCCGAAAAAAAAATACGAAAAATGACTCAGTGGCGACCCCTACAAAATCAAAATACATTGGGCCTATGGAAAGTGAAAGTAACTTTTTTCCAACGTAGAAAAATGAAACTTGGTACATCCATAGGACACCTCAGGGCAAACAGAAAAGTCAATGACAGTCACACCTAAACTCAACAGGAAGTCCGCCATGTAGGGTGAATGCGCGGCCACTAAAATCGCACCCCTTGCGCAGAAAGATGCAAATCATTGTGTTTTAATCTAAATGGCCCCAAATTTGGTGAGTATCATCTAGACACGTGTGCCAACCAAAGTTGTGACTTTGTTGTTGATATCTTATCGGGTATGGGTGTGGCAAGCCTGTAACGAGGTGGCCATTTTTGTGAAAATAAAACGTCTCTTAACTCTCAAACGCCTTCTCGGATCGAGTTGGACCCAAAAGGCGTTTGTGCACATTCATGACCTGAACAAAAAATATGTAAATAAAAGGGTTATCTTTAGAAATGGCTCTCCAGCGCCCCTACAAACTTATAATGGACCCAAGAATTTAGTTTGTCATAGAGACATAAAATTTTGTACACACATCTCTTATGTCATGTGAGCATAAAAGCCAATGACAACCACCCCTATCTATAAATGTGTTGCCATAGCAACGTCCCAAAAATGTGAAAAAGTCAATGGGAAGTGAAATTTTTAGTTTGTTGTAGGCAAATAAAACTTGGTACACACATCCACCATGGGCTTATGAACAAAAAAAGCCAATGGGGACCACACCCTATCACACACAGGAAGGCGGCCATTTTGAATTGAAAATGTGAACCGACTTAAAATACACCTCTTTTTAAAAGTACACAGAAAAAGCTGCTTCATTCCACAGACACCAAACTTGGGCAAAATGAGCTAAACACATGTATGTAAAAGAGACAAGTGTTTTTCTAGACTTTTTGCTCGAGTTATATTTTTTTATTATAATTCGGTATATATTTTTTTATTATAATTTTTCTGCAAAATGATCCTCAATTTAACCCAGTAAACGAACAACTAAAAGTCATTTTATTGGTCCCAGACTTCAAGCCCGGCAAAAATGTATGTATTTGAAGTCCCCGAAAAAAATATGAAAAATGACTCAGTGGCGGACCCTAGAAAAGTCAAAATACATTGGGCCTATGGAAAGTGAAAGTAACTTTTTCCAACGTAGAAAAATGAAACTTGGTACATCCATAGGACACCTCAGGGCAAACAGAAAAGTCAATGACAGCCACACCTAAACTCAACAGGAAGTCCGCCATGTGGGGTGAAAGCGCGCCACTAAAATCGCACCCCTTTTGCGCAGAAAGATGCAAATCATTGTGTTTTAATCTAAATGGCCCCAAATTTGGTGAGTATCATCTAGACACATGTGCCAACCAAAGTTGTGACTTTGTTGTTGATATCTTATCGGGTATGGGTGTGGCAAGCCTGTAACGAGGTGGCCATTTTTGTGAAAATAAAACGTCTCTTAACTCTCAAACGGCTTCTCGGATCGAGTTGGACCCAAAAAGGCGTTTGTGCACATTCATGACCTGAACACAAAAATATGTAGAAAAATGAAACTTGGGACACCTCAGGGCGAACAGAAAAATGTATTACAGCCATATCGTAAACTCAACAGGAAATCTATGTTGGATGGAATGCGTGACCACCTAAATTGCACCCCTTGTGTCTAAAGGCTTTTCATCTAAACAGCTCCAAATTTGGTGAGTATCATCTAGACACGTGTGCAAAAAAAAGTTATCAATTTGTTTTTTGATAGATTTGTGGCTGTGGTCGTAATGAGTCTGTGAAGAGGCAACTATTGGGAAATAAATGCCATTTCCCAATTGCCAGGATCCTTCTCAACAGAAAATGTTGGGTGGAATACATGACCACCTAAATCGTACACTTTGTGCTAAAGGGTTTTCATCTAAACAGCTCCAAATTTGCTTTAAAGCACGACATGCAATCCTCCGAATATATGTGTCCCCGCGGTCTCAAGGGAGGCGAGGGCCTTTATCGCCGCTTGCGGCTTTAATTATTATTATTATTATTAAGAAGGGAAGGCAAGGCTGTATCAGCAAGGCAATGCAATTTTATTTATTTGAGACAAATTTAAAATACAGTTATAAGCTGTATTTTAGTAGTAGTTATAGCTCATAATTTTACCCTTGAAAAAAATACCCTGGCAGAATTTGTGATTTTTTTTTTTGGCCCATTTTTTAAAGAATAGTAAAAAAAAAAGTTAAAGTAAAAGCATCTGGACTCAGTTTTCCAAGAGAATTTATCAATTCTGAGATCAACTGTAAGAGAGCTGAGCTTATATCTCTAGAGGGAGGAGTTTAACCTGAAACCAAACCTGATGGACCAGGCTGTTCTGGTCTCATAGTTGTTAGCTCTGAGAGGGAAGTGTGACTCCTGATGTGAGAGTCGTTAGTGACACTGCTCCATTCAGGTGTTGTGTTTGTTGTTCTAGAGTGAAACTCTTTTTTTTTTTAGGTTTTAACACACTGTTGTAAATACTAGACAACATGAATCTGAGGACACCTCCTCTGTTCAAAGAGGGCTTTTCCATTTTCACAAAAATGTCTTCCTTCAACCCTCTCTCAAACCATCTGTCCTCTCTGGACAAAATTCAGACATTGCTGTCCTCAAAGGAATGTCCTTTCTCTTTGAGGTGGAGGTGGACTGCAGACTCAGGTCCTCCAGGATTGGCTCTTCTGTGCTCATACATCCTCTTGTGAAGCTGTTGTTTTGTTTCACCAAAATAACTGTCACTGCACTCTTCACTGAACTGTATAAACTACATTACTCTGTTTGTGGGGCTCTTGTCTTTAGAATGGACCAATTATTGATACAGCGTGTTCCCTGGTTTAAAGTGGACTGGAATGTTGTGTTTGTAGAAAATTATTTTTCAGATAAACCAGACACATAAGGGATAACTACACCCTTCCCTTTTGTCTCTGGTTCCTGTCTGTTTGGTTTCTGTGTCCTCTTGGTTTTGTTAAAAGTCCATCTGGGGTATCCACAGTCTCTCAGGGCTTTACGGATGTGTTGTTCTTCTTTCCGTTTACCTTCTGAGGTTGTGGACACCTCTTGTGCTCTGTGCTGAAGAGTCCTGATGACTCCAGCTCGTGCTGCAGAGGCTGGTGGGAATCAAACAGTAAATATGGATCTGTGTGTGTTGGCTTCCTATAAACTTCTACTTCTCCTAAAAGTCTCCAGTTCCTGTAAATTCTTGGGCTTTCTTACATGAACTACAAGTTTTTAAAAGCGTATTGACTTTCCCTGACACTGTGTTCACTGTTATCATGGCAACAGGGAGCGTCCCTCCATTAGACGGCTTTAATTGTGGTGAATGTGTCTCTGCAGAGGCTTATTTTATTTTGAACTGGAGAAATAATAATCAGAATAATAATCAGCCTGGAGTAGGGCCTACAGTGACATGTTTTTATTATGCACTGTTAAAGACATAATTAAAATTGACTATAACACTCATTAGTAAATGTTGGTTGGCTTCAGAAGTAGAAATAGAGCCATAGTAAACATATAACAACATAATCTATATGTTATGTGTTTTGTCCAAAAGTCCATACCAAACAGTGGCAAGGCAAGGCAATTTTATTTATATAGCACAATTCATACACTGGGTAACTCAAAGTGCTTTACAGGAATAAAAGACAATTTACAAGATTTATATTAAGAAACATAAGAAAAATTAAAAACATTTTAAAAAGAAGAGTGCAGATAAAAGAAAAACACTTTAGGTTGTAGTGTAGGCGGAGCTAAAGAGTAAGGTTTTTAACCTCCCCTTGAACATTGTTAAAGTTGAGGCTGTTCCAGGTTTTTGCTGAAACTTAAACGCTGCTTCACCCTGTTTAGTTCTAACTCTGGGCACGAGCAGAAGGCCTGTCCCAGATGTTCTCAGAGTCCGAGGAGGTTCATAAGTAACTAGCATGTCAGAGATATATTCTGGTGCTAAACCATTTAGAGACTTGTAAACCAGAAGTGCTGTTTTAAAGTCTATTCTCTGAGCAACAGGAAGCCAGTGCAGAGATTTTAAAACTGGCGTGATGTGGTTGTACTTCCTGGTTTTGGTTAGAACCCGAGCAGCACCGTTCTGAATAAGCTGCAGCTGTCTTAACCCTCGTTTTGAGAGACCAGTGAGCAGGCCGTTACAGTAATCTAACCTGCTGGAGATAAAAGCATGGATAAGTTTCTCTAAGTCTGGTTGAGACATCATCCCTTTGACTCTGGAAATGTTTTTAAGGTGATAAAATGCAGATGATGTAATTGACTTAATGTGACTGTGGACAGTAGCGGTTTTAGGCACGGGCGGACCGGGCAGCCGCCCGGGGCGTCATTTTTTCGTGACACATTGGGGGCGGCAGCACGAGCAGATTAATTAAAAAAATTAAAATAAAATAAAATTCCTCTGCGTCGCAAAGCGGTTTTCATCATTTATATCATTTCACTGTGTGTGGAATTGGCTAATTGGCGCTCCCTGCAGCTGCCGGCGCCCCTGCTTGCTGAAAATGTCCAATGCACAGAAGCTGTGTGTTGAGAGAGAAGTGTAAAAGGGGGTGGGGCGAGAGGCGCGAGTGAAATCACCTCTGGGTCTCTCTCAAATGGAACGGACAGCCTATAGTTCCTGCAAATGAAACTAGGTAATACAAAACAATTATGCGGTCATCAAGGTGAATTGGTTTAGTCTTGACTTCTGGTCGTGAGTGACAGTTGGGGGGATGGGAAATCTGTTGATTGTCGAGTGCCAAATAAACAGAGATGGAGAAGAAAAGGTCAAAGCCATCAGGTGCCCAATTTGGAAAAAAAAGAAAAGAAGAAGAGGAGAAACAAGCAAAAGATAAAGGTATGCAACTATGTTCTCTCTCTCTGTGTGATTACAGTATCCATTTCATGAATGAAGAGCTAATGTTAATTGGTGGTGGGTATAACTCTTTGTTAGCCTTTTTGCTAATGATGCTTGCTATGCTTATACAACAATAATTTGGTTTCAACTCAATCACGAGATCTAATTTATAATATTGTGCTTTGCAATAAAACTGTTACAAGTTCAGTTATCATTTCCATCTGTTGGTTTAACGTTAGGCTCTGTAAATAACCAACGGCATTTTCAAATCTTTAGGTTAAAGACGAACATTTGCTATGTAGCTATTTGCTACACAGTGTGCTAAGTATAGTTTTACAAGTCATAACTAAAAGTGTGTCATGCTTAGAATTTGAGGCAGTAACCAAAGAGCTAATAGTTCTTTCATGAAAGTTAGATTAATATATAAATTAAAATATCCTGAAACCCAAACAGATTTTGGTGATTAAAAAAAATAAAATCCCATTGTTTTTGCCTATACATATAATTTAAAGTAATTTTATTTTTTAAACAACTGAGTCCCAGTGACCATAGCATAACATAAATAAAATATAATTTTTCAATATTTTTTTTTTTACCATTTGTTTCTATGCTCTAAACAATGTGATGACATGAAAGGAAAAAAATGAATAATAAATAAATGTTTTTTTCCGGGTCTTGGAGGATATAGCGTGTAATGACAGACATTTAGTGTGTAAGAGCATGTTTATGTAACCCTTCTATTATGTTTTGAGTCAATTTGACCCCAGGCTGTTTTAGCTTTATAAAACATTATCCTATGGTCTTTTGAATTCAAATGCAATTCAATTGCAATTTCAGGAGCACTTCTAAAATATTTTGGAGCATCCTCTGCCACTGGTCAGGATGAGCCAACCACCTCCCCCGCTACACAGGCCTCTTCTGGAATGGTCTCGACCCTTCAGGATGAGCCAACCACCTCCTCCACTACACATGTCTCCACAAATATCTGATATTGAGGATGAAGACCTCTATTGCCTCTACTTCTCCCCAGCATGAGCTTTCAGGTGTGTGTATAATAAAATATAACTGTTTGTGCAGAACTTTGTTTGTTATTTTTGTGTGTGTGTGTGTGTGTTGGGGGGGTGTTACTCGAGGTGACTGCTCACAACTGGCCTAAAGGAAGCATGTAGAGATTGAATAATAGAGGTCCCAAGAAGACCCCTGTGGAACCCCACATGTCAGGGCCATTTGGTCTGATACACAGTTACCAACCGAAACAAAGTACTTCCTGTCTTCAAGATAGGACTGAAACCATTTAAGGGCAGTTCCAGTGATACCTATCCATTCCTCTAATCTTTGTGTCAGGATTTCATGGTCCACTGTATCAAACGCAGCACTCAAGTCCAACAGAACTAAGACAGAGACTTTGCCTGCGTCAGTGTTCATACGGATGTCATTTGTGACTTTGATAAGTGCAGTCTCAGTCTGTGATGGGGCCTGAATCCTGACTGAAAAGGATCAAAGCAGTTGTTAAGTAATAGAAAGTCATTAAGTTGCTGATATACAACTTTTTCGATGACTTTCCCTAAAAATGGCAGGTTTGATATGGGCCGATAGTTGTTGAGCACTGTAGCATCAAGACTGCTCTTCTTTAGGAGAGGCTTAATGACAGCAGTTTTTAAGGCCCTTGGAAATGTTCCAGACTGTTAGGAATTATTGACTATATCAGTGAGTTGTGGTAACAAACTGCTTAGTACTGATTTTAGAAATCTAGTGGGTAAAACATCGAGGCAGCAGGTGGATGAACTCAGGCTGGAGACAGTTTTTCAATTGTTCTGTCATTAATGGGTGTAAAATGTGTTAAACCAACCAAGTGTCTCCTAGGTGGCTGCAGTGTTGTTTTATGCCCTTTGGACTGTATCGCATGTTTATTGCCTTGAACCTTGTCGTTGAAAAACAATGCAAACTCATTGTATTTAGTGGAAACTAAATCTGGAGGAAATGGAGCTGGAGGGTTTGTTAATCTGTTCACTGTAGCAAACAGGACACGCAGGTTGTTACTATTGTTGTTGATGATCTCTGAGAATAATATTTCTCTTTCTTTTTGCAAAGTTTGATTGAAAACATGCAAATTTTCTTTGTATACCTCATAATGAATTAAGAGTTTCGATTTACGTCATTTTCTTTCGGCTTTTCGGCATTCCCTTTTCTGTGCCCTGACAGAGTGAGCATTGCTCCATGAAGCCTTCTGCCTCGTCCTGATCACTTTAACCTTAACAGGAGCAATGGTGTCCATAACATTTAAAACACCTGAAGTATAACAATTCAACAAATCATCAACTTGACCTGATGAGGCAACCTTTCAAACCTGATTGCCTCCATAAACTGTGTCCTGGTGTTATCGTTAATGTGTCTCTTTTTTACAACAGTAGGCCCAACAGCAACTTTTGGAATTATGGACAGATGGAAAAAGACACATGAATGATCAGATAGAGCAACATCAATCACAGTGACATCTGAAATATGAACACCTTTAGTAATGACCAGGTCCAGAGTGTGACCTCTGTTATGGGTCGGCTCATTAACATGCTGACAAAGACCAAAAGGATCAAGAATAGTAGAAAGTTCTTTGGCATTTCTGTCACAAACATTATCCACATGCACATTAAAATCACCAGATATGACTATTTGTTCAAATTCTGTGCAGATAACCGAAAGCATTTCAGTAAACTCATTAATAAAATCATGACACTGTTGGGGTGGTTTGTAAAGAACTACATATAAAATAGATGGAGAAAACCTCAACTCCATTTTGAATGACACATACTCAAATGATGAAAACTCTCCAAGTGATAGCTTCTGGATAAGAATATTATCTCTAAGAAAGGCACATACACCACCACCCTTTTTGTTTTGGATAAAAATGTGAAATTCGATGGGGTGGATTCAATAAGGACCGCATTTCCAGTCTTGCTGTCTAACCATGTTTCTGTTAAAAACATAAAATCAAGCTTATTTGAAGTTATAAAATCATTAATTAAAAAAGATTTGTTTCCCAAAGACCTGATATTGAACACTGTTTCAAGTTTGTTTGAGCAGGACCTGACTTTATCTGTTTGCAGGGGATTTGAATCAGATTTGTCTGATTAGACAATCTAACTGTTATTCTCTTCTTTAATCTGCGACTTCTGACTGTAGCTATGGAGCTAGGAGGGAGTGTTCTCTCCCAGGGCCTCAGGTTGATAAGTGGTTTATTATGACGAAAAGTCCTGGAACAGCAGAGGCCCTCAGTGTCCTAATCACTGATAGTAGCCTTGATGCTAGTCAAGGCTTTTGGAGCTGGTCTGGGAGGAGCTGGTCTGGGAGGGGGTGGAGGGGGTCTGACAGGGATGCATTGGACTCTAGGTAGTGGCCGAGGTGAAGCAGTGGTACTCCTGGGTGGTATTGGGGGTGATGTTTTTAGTGATGATGATAGAACCCGTGACCTGGCCAAGTTAGGTGTAAGGGGTATCATCTTAATTCCAGATTTAACTAAAATTTCCAGGTGATCTGGAAATTCCATTGGTGAATCCGGGGCTGGGACAGAGATGGTGAGGTCCGCAGAAGGTGTTGATGTTACTGGGGGGGTCCATGGTCCTATTGGGGGAGTCCATTTCAGTGGTGGAGGTGTTGATGGTGGTAGAGTCAGAAGAGGATCCTTGGCTGGTGAGGCAGGAGTGCTTTTTTCATTCAGTGGCTGAGGACCCTTTCTTTGTTCAAGAGGGCGCCCAGAACCATTTAGGTGTCTCAGGGAGTGCAGTAGATTATCCGTTAGCCTCCTGACCCCTCCCCTGTTTAGATGTGGGCCCTTTCCTTTGAACAGGTCGTCACGTTGCCAAAACAAGTTAAAGTGTACTCCTCTAGTCTCACAGGCCTTGGACAGCCATGTATTCAATGCAAGCAGCCGACTGAATTTATTGATCCTTCTGTCGATGTTTGGGAGTGGTCCACTGATAAAGGATTGCACTTCCAGGTTTTCAAGTTTATCTAAAAGCCTGGAGAAATCCTTTTTTAAAACTTCTGATTCCCCCTTCCTGGTGTCAACTGCACCCACGTGTAACATCAGCTGTTTAATCCCTGTGTGTTTGGACATAACTTGGGGGAGGAGTGCTGTTATATCAGTGACTGTAGCACTTGGAAAGCTGCATGTAACAAATCTACTATTGTTTAAGTCTCTGACAGCACCGTCTCCAAGCAGCAGGATATCTCTGTCCTTCACTTTTGACATAGATTCTCTGTCACTGTTTGCCTGGTGCTTTTCCACAGATTCATGTCTCCTGTTTTTCATAGAATAAGCTTGATTTACTCCATGTTTTTCATTTACAGCAGAGTTTTCTGGTTCATTCACCTTTAACTCAGTCAGTGGTTGGAATCTGTTTTTTAGCTGGATGTCTGGTGATGCTACATATGCTCTTGTGATGCCAGCATTCTTTTTTCTAATCCAGTGCTGCTTTGGCTGGGCACCAAGTTTATGCCAGGTGGTATCATTAGGCCCGAGCCGGTGATGACCGGGAGGGCCTATTGTTTTTGCTCGGATTTTTTTTTCTTGCGCAGAAAGATGCAAATCATTGTGTTTTAATCTAAATGGCCCCAAATTTGGTGAGTATCATCTAGACACGTGTGCCAACCAAAGTTGTAACTTTGTTGTTGATATCTTATCGGGTATGGGTGTGGCAAGCCTGTAACGAGGTGGCCATTTTTGTGAAAATAAAACGTCTCTTAACTCTCAAACGCCTTCTCGGATCGAGTTGGACCCAAAAAGGCGTTTGTGCACATTCATGACCTGAACACAAAGATATGTAAATAAAAGGGTTATCTTTAGAAATGGCTCTCCAGCGCCCCCTACAAACTTATAATGGGACCCAAGAATTTAGTTTGTCATAAAGACATGAAATTTGGTACACACATCTCTTATGTCATGACGAGCATAAAAGCCAATGACAACCACCCCCTATCTATAAATGTGTTGCCATAGCAACGTCCCAAATATGTCGAAAAAGTCAATGGGAAGTGAAAATTTTAGTTTGTCGTAGGCAAATGAAACTTGGTACACACATTCAGTATGGGCTTGTGAACAAAAAAACACACGGGAAGGCGGCCATTTTGAATAGAAAATGTGAACTGACTTAGAATACACCTCTTTTTTAAAAGAACACAGAAAATAGCTGCTTCATTCCACAGACACCAAACTTGGGCAAAATGAGCTAAACACATGTATGTAAAATAGACAAGCGTTTTTCTAGACTTTTTTGCTCGAGTTATATTTTTTTTTATTATAATTTGGTATATTTCTTTTTATTATAATTTTTCTGCAAAATGATCCTCAATTTGACCCAGTAAACGTGCAACTGTTAAGTCCTTGCTGCACTTCAGCTGGTACCTTGCAAACCTCCTCATACGAGCAGCACGATTACGTGAAAATTTTCGCGCCACTAAGGCGACAAATCTGTTTAACAACAGGCTGTGAGAGGGCTGTGGACCACCGTGTACCAAACGACACAAAATTATCCACAAATAAAACAGAGCGATGGACTCCGTTGTGTTCAGAGAGCGCCGCTCTTCCTGTTTATCCCGAAACCGCACCATAATGGCGTAAGCGTGCGAAAGCCTATGTGAGTGCAGGCCAGATCAAATCTCCAGTCAGTACTTTGTTTTTCTCGCCTTAGCCCAAGCATAATCTATTATTTCCAAAGGTTCAGACAGCTCCCAGGAAAACCAGGGATTGTGGAGACCTTTAACTCTAAATTACAAGGTGGTGTAGCAGGCCCAAGCAGTAACACAGGCCCGGTTATTTGACATTACCGTGAAGTTTACGCTTTAAAGCACGAAATGCATACCTCCGAGTGCATGTGTCCCCGCGGTCTCAGGGGAGGCGAGGGCCTTTATCGCCGCTTGCGGCTTTAATTTTGTTTAAATCCCTTTGCTTTGCTCAGTTTTGGGAATGACACTGTATCATCCAAGTTTAAATTCACAGTCTTACCACATTGTGTGATCGGTATTGTCTCCTGAAGTCCTCTTTCAGATTCCAAAGCAAAAATCTTTGTTTGTAGCTGATTTCCTGTTGATATTTCCAGCAATTTTGGCAGAAAGAGTTTGTAGTTGTTGTTTTTACCCCAGACATGTTGAAAAATAGATACCAAGACTCCAGTCGCTCGGCGAGTCCAACGTGTTGTTTAAAAAGTAAAAAAAACAAGTAAAAACATAAAAGCAAAATCCAGTTAAAAGAAAGTAAAAAGTGATGTAAAAAAGTTAATCATAAAATTATTGGCTAAATGTAGAGATAACTAAAAAAGAAAAGTAAAGCAGGCATGAGCAAGCAGAGGTGCGACTGCACTCTTCAGAAGCAGGAAGTTAATGTGCAAGTTGAAAAACCTACAAGTGTCCGTCTACCAGAGTTAGACGACACCCCTCTTCAAAACTATAATGTTCTTTTAATGTTTATGCTTAGTTCCTCTTCACAGTATGCTGTTACCTGCTGTGTCGACTCTAAGCTGAGGAAAGGTGCTCATAGTTTTCAATATTTACTGTAGCACTGTGTACTGTACTTATTTTATCCTTAGATTATGGATGCACTAGAGGGGGACATAAATACACAGTCTGCCATCAAACTGTGCTTCAAGAGACACTTTTGTTGCATTTTCCTGCCGTAATGCTAATGCTTCTGAAAACCGCAGCGGCTCACTCCCAGTGGCACTCCGACTGCCTCCTGCCATCCTCCTATTTGTACGAGCACCAGCAACAATAGACAAAGTTTTTTTTCCTGTAGCCTCTGTGGAAAGAGGATAAAGAAAGTAAATCACAAGAAAGCTCCCTTTAGCTTGTTCCAAACCACTGCAGAGCTACTTCCAATGTTTCCTTGTGTATTTTAGCAGCTCCACGAGTCACCCACCTCAATTAGTTTCTAACAGACTGCGTGACGAAGTGTGAAGCCACTTGTTTTGATCTTACACAGTGGCACCTTGAGAGAAAAAAATGACTTTGTGAAGCATTATGAGGCCAACAAAAACCTGGATGTGTCCTACAGGGATTTGTTACGACCACACCTTAGATTAGCACTCTCCAGTTGTGTGTTTCAGCAGTTATTAAGTGTAGTTAGAAGGCACAGCGTGGACCTGGCACTCCTGCAGTAAAACCACCCATTTGAGCTGAGTTTTGTATTCTTTTGTTCCCGTGTTTTATGACATTTTAAATGAAAGGCTCCAGAGCAAAACAAAAGTAGTCAGATACTGCTGTGATGTTAAATGTGGCAAACACAATCACTAGCCATAAAATACTGCAATAAACTATATCACAGTTTGGTACAGGTAAGCCCTAAAATGTCATCTTTTTTCTAGACCAGATTCTGCTACTAAACAATGATGTCATACTCGCACGAGAAAGTTTGTGTTTTCGCCCAGATGCCTGTCTACTGTAGTAGACCTTGATCTAAACTATTCTTTTAATGGTGTACAGTTCATATTTTGTGTGTAAGACGTGTGAAAAAGCGCCCTCTAACTGTTTTGTGTTGAATAAGTGAAGAAGAACAGTAACTGCTCTGAACTCTCAGAGAACGCCACGCATAGGTTGGCATCTCTCTGAGAAATATTTGTGGAACATTTACGTTTGTTTAGAGTTTAATACAGCATTAGCAAAACTTGTTATTAACATTGTGTTAGTTTGGTTATCAAGACATTTAGGTGGTAAAAGGAAGGACGGTGTTCTTTATTTCCATCTTTTGACATGGCCTCTTCAAAAAGTACTGGCTTGGAGACTGTGGATGCATTGCTTGCATTAGACAAAGGTGGATTTACCTGCTTATTCTCCATAATCTCCATGCTGACACTACAGTGACATGCAAAAAAAAAACATTACAAATGGGGCACTCTCACCCGGTTTGGAAGTTCTTCTGACTAACAGACTGTGAACAAGTTAATATGAGGCTCACCTGGTAGAGTGCACTCTAAACACCTTTTCTTTCAAATAAAGAAAGAAATAAACTGATTGATTTAAAATTGTTTATGGCATGTTTGTATATCCTCATTCATACATTTTGTTTACTCTTTAGGTAACTGCTATGGATGTGCTCAAATCCCTTTTGTCCAATTAGTGTGCTCTGCATCCACTAACAGAACGCCTCACACTCTGCGCTGCATGTCTGTGCGATGCATAAATGAATGCATATGTGTGGATATGGAGGAGAAAGAAAATGCACAGGAGGCTGAGTAAAGCTGGCCTTGAGTCGGAGCAACGACACAAGGTGTTATCTGTGAAAGACAGGCAGCACAGAGGCTGGAGCGGGGCCACAGTGTTCAAACCCCACACTCACACTCCCGGGTTTGTATTCTGTCTGATCACGTCAGGACGTCATTTCAATATTTGAGAAGTTTCAGTCACTGCAAGATAGTATAAAATGACTCCAGGTTACATAATGAAAACAAGAGAAGTCAGAGTGTTTGTGGCTTGTGTTTTTGTATTTTCTTTTCAAATTTCTTTTTGTGATGGTGCCATCCACCCCCCTCAGTCCCAAAGTCAAGATATGTAACAAATGATCAAACTGTATTTGTTAAACGGTTGCAATAAACAGTGTTTTAAACGGCCTGCTCAGTTATACATTCAAGAGTCTTTAAAATTGTGCGAATGCATTCAAATTAGCCAAACTACTTTTAAAACCTCATACTTTTAAAAGTCACTCTTCTGACTCACTGAAAGTAAAAAAAATAAAATAAAGATCTATAAAACTTGGTAAAGGATAAATACATATTTGGTTTTAACAAAAAAAAAAAAAAAAAAAAAAAGAAAAAACTAAACACACAAACTAAAATGTCCAGATGGCAGTGTCTAACATTAGCAAATGATATATCACTGATAAAATATACTCTACTTTTTTTACATAAAATAACACTGCACTGAGCACCAAATAGGCAGCTTGCAACTGAGTTTTGAATTTTGAACATGGTTAAATACAAAAACAAGTGTAACCTGCAATAGAACAAATTAAATACTGCCTTTTTTTTTTTAAACATTAACATTTTGGCATTCCAGCAACAGTCCTTACGCAAACATATCAGAGAAGAGCTTGGTCTTCAGCGTTTGCACTTTATTCGACAACTTGTTGCCATCCAGCATTAACTTTTGTAGTAGCTCAAATGTGTACCTGAGTTCAGGAGGGTAGCTCAAGTTCAGTCCATATATGAGTCCAATGAGCATGTCTGTTGCATATGGGACACTGCAAAGGTCCTGAAGAACCTTTTGACCCTCTAGCACCACTCCAACATCTGTGGACTGTCTTCTATGTCTGCAGCTTCAAGTCTTACGACATAAATCTCCATCGCCGTCTTTTGGATCACCTCCTGAGTGCTGGCAATGTCTGCATCCTAGAGGGGATATTTAAAAAGAATAAGGTACTCTTAAATTCCTGTGCCATGGATATTCTGTATCAGAGCATCCAAAGTATCTTAGCTGAAAACACCTTGCGCTTGCAAATCGCTTTCAAGTTCCACTAGCTGGCCGCTTTCAGAAGAGTACCAGACATTTTTTTAGCTGCCTAAAAATGCTTTGGTGGACACACAATATTGCTATGCATATGGCCAAGTGGTTTATTAAGCATTTATGCAATATACTGGAGTCAAACCAGAAGGAAGTCCAGAAGATTCCACAGCGTTCCTGGACACCTAATGTGTGTAGTTGTAACTAGGGATGCACCGAATGTTCGGCAGCCGAAATTATTCGGCCGAAAATAGCCAAAAAGCACTTTCGGTGTTCGGCCGAATAAGTAAAAAGGCCGAATAAATTTTGCCGAACAATGACGTTTTTAATGACGCAATCAAATAACCCGCGTAGAGTGAGAGGCGCTGGCTTTATGCAGCAAACATGTCAGCAGTGTGGAAGCCCTTTAAAGTGTCAGAGAAAGAGGCAAAAACGGCCGTTTGCAGACATTGTTCTGCTGAATTGTCCAGACGGGGTGCATCTGCAAAAACGTACTTCAAGTGAAACAGACCACGGAGTGAAAACAACTAAAAGTGCGCTCTTAGAAGCTGTCAGCACACGATTTAGTCAGGCGGACTCAGAACCCCTGTACAGCATCGAGACTGTGCTTGATCCACGATATAAAGATCATTACTTGGATGTGGGAAAAAAGATGCGCACACGAGAAATAATCCAGGCCGAGTTGGATTTGGGAAAGCCGCTAGGTAATGGAGACGGTTAGGTGATGCACAGCGCAGGAGATGAAAACAGCGCAGAGAGTAAACAGGCTCGTACTACAGATGAGCCGCGCACAGTCTCGCTGTCTGACATGCCGCTTTCCCGACCTGGCGCAGATGGCACGCAGGTAGGCTACTTGTATGGGAAATTAATTTAAGATTTTATTTATATTTTTGATTATGGTAACACTTTATAAGTAGTTTCTATTTTTAACATTAACTAACAATGAAAACCCCTTATTAACAGCATTTATTAATCTTAATGTTAACATTTACTAATACAGTATTAAAATTAAGTATCACATTTGTAATTTTTGAATTAAAAAGTATCAAAAGTGGTAGGCCTATTTGTTAAAATTGTGAATGCACTCATACTAACATGAACTAAATATTTTTATCATCTTACATTAAGGAAGATTAATAAATACCATAACAAATGTATTGCTCATTGTTAGTTAAATAAATATTTTGAAATTGTATTTTTGTTATTTGATTTTTTTCATCTGAAAAGCAACACAAAATAGTAAAAAGCTAATTTTTTACTTTTTAATTATTGTAATGGTGAAAAAATTGGCAAAATAAATGGAAAAAATGTGAAACACTGCGTTCGGTATTCGGCCAAGCATTTCATTATTATTCGGCTTCGGCCAAGAATTTCATTTCGGTGCATCCCTAGTTGTAACTCATGGACAAGGATTATGCTAATCATGAATGAGTATACGCGCACCCTATATGCACCCATAGGATTTTTTGGGGTCGATGACAATTTTAATAAACAATTATTGGGCGATTTCAATACTGATACCAATATTTGTCACTTGTCCTCTTATTTGAAACCGTCATTAAAATGTTGTTTTTTGGTCTTTTGTTGTTTGATTAACATTAAAACACAGACACCAGTGCAGCAGGAATATTACATTATAATCTTATACAGCTCAGTATCTTCTCGCAGTTCATTAATAAACCAGTGGTTTGTTATATCAGCCTTTTTCATGCTATAGCGTATATGCTGATGGTTGTAAATTGATAAATGAAAAAAAGAATCGGGTGATAAATATCGGCGGCCGATACACCGGTGCATCCCTAAATAGGAGTGTAACGGAACACATAAACCCAAAGCCCTGTACCAAGAGAGTTCGATACGGTGCTCATGTGTACCGAACGGTTCTAAATGCAATTGTTTTAAATGCCAGAACACACTTCAATCTGAGTTCCCACACGAACATATTAAGTATTCACTCCATTTTATTATGAAATTCAAACAATAAATGCCGTTTTGACGCTCTTTAATGTGACGTGATGGATCACTGTACTGCTGCGACTCAAACGTGATCATCTATGAACACGACCATCTCTTTCTAAAGAATAAACCTGAATTAATATCTCAAAGTATGTTGAGGATACATATCATATTTCGTGTAAATCGCTCAGGGTTTCAACGCGGAAAGACTTCAATATTAAAACGGCTTGTAAAAAAGTCACGTAGCATTACATTTAGCTCAGGTAAGTCCACACCTAACCTGTTAGTGATGTTTTGTTTATTTAATATATGTTTAAGTAAATCTGTCATGAAAATGACAGACACTGTATAAATGACTATTTCAACAACAAATTAAAAAAAAAACAATTTTATAATTAGATTTAGAAGTTAATGCAATAACTGCCTTATGTGAAGTTCACATGTTTGCATACAGTGTGTTATTTGAGTGTTGATTATTATATCTAAACATAAACCACTGTTTAATAAAAATAAATAAAAGGTAATTTTGTAAAACTGCTGTACTGAACCGTCAGTTTTGTGTACCGTTACACCCCTAATTTAGCATGCAGAATTATTAGGCACGTTGATGTGAACTCCCAAAACTTACTGCCAGATTCTGGAAGATTAATTCTTCAAACAGTGGCACAAGAGGATGTGGTGCTGGTCCTTCAAGAGTCACTCTCAACCTATCTGTCTATAAAGTCTGTATAAAAATAAAAATAAACAGTCTTCTGTATTCACAACACTTTCATGTGTATTACAACACACCAGCTTGTGATTCTTCTTTTTAGGATTCTTTCATGTCTCTGACACGTCACAATTTAGACTTTTCAGTAAGAGTTAAATTTCTTTTTTGGCTGATTTTATTTGTAAAAGAAAACGCGACTAATAATTCTGCACACCTGAACAGAATGTTTTTAATTTCCAGCCTTCATGAACAATTATACATCACTTCTGGTAAAATGTGCCTGGAAAAAAATATATATTGATCTGAAAATCAACATGCCTAATAAATTTTGCACGCAGTGTCTATAGTTGTACATGTAACAGCTGTCAGTTTTTACAGCAATACTTTGCATTGATTGTGTATATCATTGTAACAAACCTAATTTAATTGCATCTGTTTATGCATGCTCATGACCATAACCCCAAAAGCAAAAGTGGGCCGTAAGAGAATAATGTTTCATACAAGGTTTTGTTGTGTGCAGTTTTTCATACCCGTGTAGTTGGCACCAAGAGGTTTTTAATTCTTTGTCCGAGGGCTCCTCCTCGGTTTGCAAATATCTTTATCAATTTTCCAGAGTATCCATCCAACTTGGCAAAGAATCTTGACACCAGTGCGATTGTCGTAATTCTTCCAAATTCTGCACAAATCTACAAAACACATAAAAAGAAATCTGTTACCAGAAGTATAACAGTAAACAAATTCCACTTAAACTGTCACTTACCTCTTCTGATCTGAAAAGAGCAGGCCACCTTGTTTTGAAGTCTGCAATAAGTGGTTCCTTGATCACCTCGTGCCTCCTGCCAGTCCATCTAAAATTGAGATTTTTAGTTTTCGGGTCAGGACTGAGAAAAGGGCTGTTTGTTTTGAAAGCTGCATTACCCTGTTTCAGTTTGATTTCTGCATCGTATGTAAAACGAGGCACGGTGAAGACAGTAGGCCATGCAGAGGACTTTATGCAAAAGGACGACTCAAGAGAAGAACTTGTAGAAGAATCAGAGTTGGTTGAAGTAGATGGAGGACATGAAATTGTAAGTGGGTCACACGATGATAGTGACAGAGCTGGTGAGGAGCACACACTTCCACTTTGAGATGAGTCCACATGTGGTATGGGTGACTCATTGGATTCTGTAAAAAATACCACTTTTAGAGTACTTTTATCTTGAATGTCCGATGTAGACATGAGATTCATAAACTCATCAAAATCTGGGTCCATGAATTGTAAACGAAAACTTCCCTGGAGATTACACTGCTTTCCAATTTCCTTTGTCAGATCATTAAAAGAAGTAGGCAAGCCATCCTGAATGGTCACTCTCTGAGAGTTGTTGTCTCCAAGAATAATTCTTAGCCGGATTGAAGTCGTCATTGTGGTAATTCTGTGAAAACAAGTTGATCAATTTGTGATAAGTTACAATTTAACAAAATGAATGGTTCAAAAAAAAAAAACAACAGAAACATAAGTTGTTTTTTTAAATACAGAATAATGTAAATACAGAATTTTACCTTTTATGCATATCCTTGTCTTTTCAAAGACACCAAACGCAAAGGACCAACCATGTAGTCAGCCAAAGGATAATCATCAGTTACATCACGCTAAGCTCAAAAGCCCTGAAGTGTTCCCTGTACCAACCACACAATCGTCTCATTATGAAGCCCAGTGTCTTTTGAATTATACAAATCTGAACAATTTCTCCAAGGTCAGGGAGGCCACTTCTGAATTCAAATGGTTAAATTTCAAATGTATGGTCTAGGGCTTGAATTGGCCTCACCATCACATAGGTGTGGCCCCACAGTGCACATGCGTGAATGAATGACGCTGGGGCTGTGTGCATTTTACTTTCAGTTTAGAATTAACACCAGTTCGGGGGTGGGATACTTGAATGGTGGGTCCGTTAGCCTATTACGGTTGCGCCTGAACACCGGCAACACACAGACATTTGGCAGCAAGCCCATTACCCGTTATTATCAATTTAAATAAATCTACTGCACAATACAGGAGCTTGTTACTGGGTAACAGACCTGTGTTTTGTATCACTGGCCCTGCCAAAATATGTTTCACCCATAGATTGTATAATAATAATTATGGATGTTATCCGCCCATTGGTCCCCTATTCGCTGAAATAGACTCAAAGTCAGGGCAAAAAAATGGCGGTTACATCCGGACATTTCAGACTCCTTCGTCAGAGGATGTTACTAAAATGGGCTAAGGGAGTGTTGCATCGTAAGCCCGTGGGAGGGCATAATGAGCGCGTGCGTGGGTAATTACGCCCACTCCGCTGTAGCCGAGGCTAAGGCAATTGCTAACCTGTTGCTAACGCAAGTGGAGCTTCCCACCGAGCTACATTTAGTTTTTTTCAGTGGGGTTTTCCACCCTTCTCTCGTTGCCATTGTTGGCTTGCTCTCGTTCGTCGATAGTAAGTGGACTTCATGACTTTGACTGCAATTATCAACTAATTTGAAATCAACTCTAATAGCTGTTAAAACGTTTTTATGCTTTATGCTAATTTTATTTGATGTTTTACTTGCAATTCTACTAAAGAAAGCAAAGACTTCTATCGTATTAATACTTTATTCCCACTTCTGGCTTTTGTGCATGTTTTGGGGATTAAACTATAGATTGAAAGATTGTCACATACTTTTCTTAAATAGAGTTAAAACATGTTTTAAATGTACAGAAAGAACCTGTAGATTGGGCAATTGTACTTCTAAATTAAAATAAAATGATTTTAGATTTATGACCACACTATGTAGCTCTCTATAATGTTATATAGTTAACAAGGCTTTTGAATAATGCTTGTGGTATGTAGCTATAATATAGCATGCTAATCTAACTTTTTCTATTGTAGTTTAAAATATGGAAAAGGTCACTGTTCAAATTGCTCACTCTCAAGAGCCCACTGCCCAGACAAGTGCAGTTACACATTACTTTGGACACTATATTTTACTTAGTTACAGCCACGTTATACATAACTCTGTCTCTTGTAGTTTTCACGATGGACCTGCCCTCTGCTTCTGCACCTGGAAACATCTGTTAAAACATCTGCAGCAGTTTTTTGTAGTTTTTGATTGTATACCACTAGATGGTAGATTAAATTATAAGTAAGGCATGCCCATACCAAAAGCAGAAAAAAGTTTGTTTAAAATTGTAAAAACATATGATACAATACATTTCATTGAAAATAAAAAAGTGCAAATGAATTGTAAACAGTTTTTTTTTTAATGCTCAAGTGTGTAAAAGGTGTCACATATTTGTGATGCAGTTCCAAAAGGTTTGAGAAGCAACAAACGAAGCCTTGTCCCATCAGGTTGTAAAGGTGAAGGTAGACGTGGCGAGGATGTGATGAGGAGTTTAAAATGACTGCTGCAGGACGGGACCCTGTGGAAAGTCAGACAAAAAAATAAATCACAAAACAAATTCAAGTTGGCCTGTCTTGGTTGAAAGCCCACTCACCACAACAAGGTGCAGGCCTTGAGTGGGAACATATAAGACGGGACGACAACTGTTAAATAAAATGCACATCCAGAAACAGGACATAAGGATTAAAAATAATAGCACAAGACAATACAGAACATGTAAAAATACAATGAACTAGTGTGAGAGGAACATAGCAGAGGAAATTATTCTGCCAACTCTATTAAAAACAAATCCTGTTATCAGACATATTCCACCGACGATGTAAACTATTGCACACACAGGCTCTCTGAAATGTACTCGGGCCCCTTTCATGCAGGCTCTAAGGGGGTACTCACACTAGCCAGTTTGAACCGTGCCCGAGTGCGTTTGACTAGTGTGAGTGCTCCGAGCCGTGCCGGGCGCTCGATTAGCCGCCCTGGCCCGCTTGGAAGAGGTGGGCCAGAGCACGGTTCAGTTGGACTCGGGCGCGGTTCGCATGTAGTGTGAGCGCTAACCGTGCTGGAGCATGGAAAAGGATGCGTGACGTCACGGTTTCGCGACGCTCCAAAACCAACATGGCGGGGAAAGGGTCGCTTTGGTCTACGGCAGTGGTGCAATGCTTGTTGGAAATTTGGGCAGATGAGAGCATACAGGAGCAGCTGGACAAAACGCATAAAAACTCAGATATCCACAAAGAAAACAGAGCGATGGACTCCATTGTGTTCAGAGAGCGCCGCTCTTCCTGTTTATCCCGAAACCGTCGCACCATAATGACGTAAGCGTGCTCCGGCACAAATGCTGAAACCCTATGTGAGTGCAGGCCAGAGGGGGAGTGGGGAGGGGGACAATCGTACTCGGGCCCGGTTCATGGCAACCGTGGCTAGTGTGAGTACACCCTAAGACAGATAGAAAATGGTCTAATCAAGTTCAATTCATTTCCCATTTAAGGTTTGCATGGCCACAAATGTACATGACATACATAATATTTACACTTTGACACTCAACACTGTCATTTGACACATTATTAACATTCTCAACTCTCAACCAACATACCTGCCGTGACCGTCTAGGCTTTGGATGTTTGTCTTTTGAAAAAAAGAAATTGGTGGGCACAGCTGTGCTTGTCGAGCAAGTCAAGTCCTTCCCTGTTAAAAGAGATTTAAAGAAAAGACATTATATGGCATTGTAGCTACTTTATTTAATTTATTTATTGTAGAATCACAGTTGTACATATTTTTTATTTAGAGCATTCCTGTATCAACGAGTTGTGTCCTTGGTCAACTTGACACCACAAAAGTAATAGTAATCTATGGCCACGCCCCTCGCAGGAAGCAGTCTGTATCAGTCCTTTCCCACTATGTCCACTGGTTCTAACTGGTTTCAACAGGTGAGTGAGTAGGTGTCTAATCTAGGTGCAATGTAGCAAAGTGAGCAAATAATAAGTGTAAAAAGAGTTCATCTCAACAGAAAATTACTAACAAATTGATCGACTAAATAGATTAGAAAAACAGCTTTCAGTCAGTCTGCTGTTTCTTTTCGAGCTTCCAAATAATGGAATATTATTCCAACTACCATCAGAAAAATTAATTTAACTGGATTATTTCACTCTCTTTCAAAAATGTGGCTTTTCAGACTTGTCAGTATTAAACCCCTCTGTGTCCTGCTGTTTTAACAACTTCTGTTTCTCTTTGCTTAATAAGATGTCTGTAGTGTAACTAACGCATGTTTTCTATTTGTCCTTTTTAATTTTGACAGTGTGTTTTATTTGTCTCCCTAACGGCCTGCATGTAATTAATGATGTTTCTGATAAAGCTGCTGCTCGCTTGTGACACACTGTGCAGTTCAACAATAACCCATGTGGACTAATGTTATTATACAGTTGTACTGTTGGTCACTATGTACTGTCCTTGTAATAAAGATGACACAAAGCTTTGGGTACCCTCAAATCAGTGCAGAAGCAATCCGTCTCAAAGTGTTGACTGCACAACCGACTGGAAGAGGTAGGAGTCCAGTTCTGTCTCCTCATCTTCAACACCCACTGGTCCAGTCTGTCTGGATCACCAGAGGAAAACTTAAACAAACATACAAAAACACATTAAGTGTTAGTATGACCTTAAAAGATTACCAAACTTGTACTGTACATATAGTGTTACAATAACAACTGCAGGTTAGGGTAGATAACAACAGGGCTTCACATAAACAAAAGATCATGGTCATAAGCTTATAATAATTTCTCTTAGACTAAGTGACAAAAAAAAGATTATGTTTTAACATAAGCTATGTATATGTTTACATTCACAATAATTTTTAATTTTAAGCCCAGATTTATAAATATTAAAATAGTAGTTTATACCTTAGATGTATTGAATGCAACTGAAAAGTGTTAACAGCACTAGGTACTAGGGGTGCACCGATCCGATATTAGGATCGGATATCGTCCGCGATACTGACAAAATAGCTGGATCAGGGATCGGAAAAATTAACAGATCCACGGGCCGATCCAGGTTTTTTTTTCTTCGTCGCTGCAGGACCTACGTCATTCGTCAGCTTCACGTGTGTCGCATGCTAGAAGCAACATGGAGCATCCCAGAGAGTCGGCGGTGTGGAGATATTTCCGTCTCAGTGGGAGTGTCAGAACGGCTCAATAGAAGCCTCATTCTCTACACGCGAGCTGATAAACATGAAAATAACAAATAAAAAATACACCTGTTTTGAAGTTTTGGTATTAGTAATGGCTGACTCTGATTCTGAGGGAGAACATCTACCTTTAGAGTCTTTTCAGCCGAGTGAAAGTGAGAATGAGCGAGAGTGAGTGCGTGTGTAACTTGGACAGCGGCGCCGCTGCTCGTGCCTTTCTCAGCGTCTCTCATAAAGCACACGCTGTTTTTCCCACATTTTGCCAAACATCAGTGAAAGAAACGGTAGGAAACTAGTCGCTCTGGCCGCGGTAGTGAAGGGGAGGTTGAGAAGGGAAGCCGTGAGCACGTAGCACCTGCAGCTTTACCTTTAGCACCTGCAGCTTTACCTTTAGCACAGGTGATAGAAGCCGGGGCAGGTGTACTCGCCGTGGCCGCGGTAGTGACAGGGGTGTCGGGAATAATGCGGCTTCTATTGACAGCTGTTTGGGACAACACGTGTTGGTCATCCTGACACTTTACCCAGTCGAGGAGGGAGAGGCAGGGGTAAACATAGTCAGCGCAAATGTGCTAATCAAAGCAGCGATCGTAATAAAAGTGATGGCTGTGTGCTGTGCTTTATGAGAGGTCCCACACTCTAAAAAACTACTAAACTGTTCTGGATGTTTATGTTCATTTAATTCTGTTTGACTCTTGTATTTGCACTTTTTATAAACTGCTATTTGTTGCTAATAAAAGTTGTTTATATTGTTGTGCATGTTATTTTGTTATTGTTTCAGTATTAGTGTTTGCAGGACTTTGCACTTTATATTTTTGTTTACAATGTTTGGTTACTGTTTGATTACTATTGTATGTTCAACCAATGCACTGTTTTGTTTCTTATGGCTACATTTTATTTATTTTAATTTAAGAGTTTGATTACATTATATTTTAGATTTGAATGCACAATTATTATATAACAAATTTATAAGAATTCAAATATTTTTGACATGTTAACAATGTTTGGTGACTGTCAGATTACTATTGTATGCTTGACCAATACACGAAAAAAGAAGTTTGATTACATTCTATTTTAGATTTGAATGCACAATTGTTTTTTAAATAAATAAGAATTCAGCACTTTACATACAACTGTTATTTTGTCTTAGTTATGTTAAGTTAGTAAAATCTGATGCCTTTAGTCTCTTCAAGGAAGGTATAAGGTGGAAGGTATACTGTTTATTATTAATTCAACAATAGTATCGGATCGGTATCTGGTATCGACAGATACACAAAGCCCAGGCATCGGTATCGGGACTGAAAAAGTCGGATCGGTGCACCCCTACTAGGTACTACATTGAAGGTACTAGGTACAGTTGTCATACTTTATAACACACTCTGAGGGCAGTTTAATATAAGAACAGAGCTCCCAGAGACACCCTCTACACGTCCTAAACGGAGAAATACACATAACACTAGCACAAACTTCTGTGCAATTACGATTTCATTGAAAAAGTTCATTCGTAATTTTTTTGCGAGATAATCTTACATTATCTCGTACATAATGATAGCACGTTATTTTCAAAAGTCATTAGCGGTGGGCTTCAGAGCATTGACGGTAGCCTAGCGTAGCGTATTTTCTAAAGTCATTGCGTAGTGCACCCGGTGAATAATGCAGTTTTACCAAGTTGCGCTCATTTGCACGTTATATGTCAAAGCCATATCATCCTTAATTCGATCACTTAAAAAGATATTACAGCTATCATGAATAAATCTATTGTTTTGATGTTAAACTATGTTTAATAGCCATGTACACAATGCAAATAGTGTTTGGATTTGAGCAAGAAATGACATGATATATTGTATATCTGGATCTATTTTTTAAAGCAAAGCCAGTAAAAATAAATTTGAAACTCTACCTTAACAGTATTATGATCAACATCTAATTCTAAATTACTGTACTCGATGTAATTTTGATGGGGAAAAGTTGTTAGCTAGGCTAAGTAGCTGAGCAATGCTATATATTTACCCACTTAAGAGCTCTTAAAACCATCCATAAAACCAAGAAAATTGTATTACTCACCGCAAAAACTGAAGACCACACTTCTTGGAGAGTCTGTTAGTACAGCCAACAGCACAGCAAGCCATTTCAACAACGTTCTTCTCAAATACTCAGAGAACAGCCGACGGTCAAGAACAGAAGCCTGACACACCTAGCTCCGAGCAGCTCCGTGATACTGCTCCAGCAAGTATCACGGAGCTGCCCCCCCCCCAGAGTTGTCACATAGTAAAAACTTAGCTCTAGAGACAGGAGCCATCTTTTGTACCAGGCTGTAAACATGATTTTTACTCTTGTAAAGTCGTCATTGGGTTTCTCCTTATATTTCCGCTTTTGGAGCCTGCCCTCTGGTGGACGGCTGTATATCGCTGTATTTCGCGGTAAATCGCCGTATGGCGGCGCCCTTACACAACGACCATTTGAGAGGTACCATGGGAGAGGCTTGGTTTCACCCCCTCCCCTACGAAGCTTTGAATATTCTGTGTTAATTACTACCAAAATTTCAAAGTTCAAAAACAAATTATTCTGAGTATGGTCAGTTTTCTCCAATGCATTGAGTCTGCTTACAGCTAATACTAATTTACTGCAATAAGTGCTCTATCGGAATTCATAAAATTGTAAATACTCATTGTGCCGTGGATTGTAACAAAAGTCAAGACAAAATTATTATTACTTAAAGTAACTACTGAAGTGAAAGCACACATCGTTCTTACTCTTCTTAATGATCAGCGGGTGCTGCCGCGGGCCCCACCCCCATCCCAAAGCACTCATAGCGGCCCAGTCCTCGCGCAGCAGCCCCTCCAGCTGCAGTCAGAGCAGGAGTTGTTCACCCCTCCACGTCCAGACTGCAAATGAATCGCGCATGTGTGGAAACTTGGCAAGCCGCCGCTGGTGGATCCTGTGTGTTTTTACTCATCTTTTGTCTCTTCAGCGATTTATTTCCTTTCTCTCCTACAGCGTTCATCACAATCACATGCACAATGCACATGGTCAATATGCAAGTGAGGCCATGGTGTCATTTAGCGACTTATAGGTCAGCCAATAGCTACTTTCCTAACTGATTTGATTGATTTGAATTCCATTCTTCTCGTGTGCTTATCACTTAATTGAGATGAGAAATGAGAAGAGCTTTATTGGGACAGTCGGCTATATCATAATAAAATACAGTAGAAAAGACTGTAAATGCAGCCGTTTTGAGTTTATTTTGAAATGAGTACATGCCTTTATTTTGACATGACGAAAACCGGAAGTAGCGTCTCTTAGCAACGGAAAAGTTCTGTAAATGAAACTCAGAGGAAAAAGCTCACATGTAGCGGTGATGTTATCTGCTATTTTTTTTGTTTCTTCATTATTACTCGATGCTTAATAGTGTTTACCTCAACTGTGTGTAAGCTGAAAAAATCCTAAATTGTTGACTGTGAAGATTGCTTCTGGGAAATGACTGCCGTTGGTTGAGAAGCAGGCTAAAGTGGTCAGTATTACTTTGTATTCTTTGTTTGCATGGCAACGGTGCTGAGTCATGTTTTTTATGTAACGTTTGCAGTATTTGATGCTGTCTTTTATTTTGTCTATCTGAATTTTTAGTTCTACGGTGTTAATAAACATCTGTAAATGGAACCGGAGTCTCGCATTCAGTCAATGGGCGGCATAGTAGAACACTTCTGTATCGGTGAAGACTCGAGCGGATTTAAGACGGGTTAACTGCAGGCCACGCGCAGTAAAGGAGAGGCCACCTTGTGAATTGTACGTGTGAATCCAAAGGGGCAAGTGGACAAGGCTACACAAGCAAACACGTCGAAGAGAGTGTATTGGAAGTAGCGCAAGTACTGCCATTATTTTCAAATTTTAAAATATTTAAATCTGCCTGCTTAATTTACAAAGTTACTTGTGGTTTGGCTCCTCTCCCGTTGAATGAGTTTATTAAACAGAAATCTCTGAGTGGACCTGGTTCAAGAGTAACACGAGCCTCTGTCAGAGGTGACTGTGAGCTCCCGTTCAGACGTACATCATTTTCTCAAAACACTCTCTCATTTCAGGGCTCAGTGTTTTGGAACAGTATTCCACTCTCAGTCAGGGAATGCACAAGTTTGATTACTTTTAAAACACATTTGAAACAGTGGTTAAAAGACACTCAAACATGTGATCATATGTGACCTGCATCTTATTAGCAAATTCCGTTTTGAAAATGGCCTTGTGCAATATCTATGGTTTATACTTGGTCAGACTTGGGTACCTAGGTAGAGTCAGCACAGTACAGATGTAATTGTAATTCATATTTATGTTTTAGTTCTATCTCTCTTTCTCTATTTATTATTGTTTCTTTGTCTCAAATGATATTGTCTTTGATGTTTTGGGGTGTTTGTATTTGTCCTTATTGTGTTTCTTTGTGTTATTGTGTTTCTCATTTTTCTTTCTTTCCTTTTTGTGTAACATCTACCTGCCAGGGGGTCTGCAGATGGAAATTAGCCTGGGGCTATAATCTGGCATATTTACATTTGTTTTAATGTTCATTAATATGCATTGTCCCCCCCCCCCCTTTATTTTCTTAAATAAAGAAAAATCAAATCTCATTATAGCACACGGACGTTTCATTTGTGTTTTTCTCTCTTAAAAGGCAGCAGTGGACATTATTTTCCTGCAGTTGATTATCTATTAAGAATCAAAGAGACTAAGTAGACAAGTAAATTAACCATTCTCCCAGTTGAATCTCAGATGTTTTAAGTTAGTAAAAGGTGTTGTTCTTACAAGTGAGTTTTCATATTTAGACTGTAACGAGTTATTATTATTTATTTTCTCCCCTTAATTGTCTTTCATTGCTCACTTATTTAAGTTGGTTATTTTGATATTGTAGTGTTCTGTGCAATATTCAAAGATTAAGCTAAGGTAATCAAAGAGATTTATTTTTACATTTATTTCATATTTGCACACATTAGAGAACAGAATACAGTTTATTCAAATATCAACACATCTAAAACTCTGCATTTAATATGTCACACTCAAAGGAAAGCACCTTTCTCCCAACTGAAGTAGTCACTCATGGAGACCTTCAAGAAGATAGTGACGCAGAACAGCAAGCTGATGCTGATGAGCAAGTTGAAGACACAGCGCAGGACATACAATCTCAGGTTGGTGCGGATGACACACAAATGCCACATAAAATTAGAAAATCTGGACACATACAAAGGCTCACTGAAAAAGGAAAGGCTCTGTTAGATGAAAAATTGAAGGATCTAAATGTGAGTTTTGTAAAGATGTACAGAAGATGGAAGTATCTAATAAATGGGTTGAAAAGGTCCATCAAGAAGAATGATGCTGATGATCTGATTGATGACATTGTAAATACAATCAATACCATCCAAGTTGACATGGACAATACTTACCTCAAAATAAGAGACATTTCAAGTCCTGAACCTGACATTCGGAGAATGAATGACACATGCCAGGCATTCACTAGGATTGCAAATACAAATGTTCAACATTTCCGCAGTGGTAATGATTCAGAATTCATATCTTGGCCTGATGCTAAATCAGTATTTGACAACACAGTGTCTAGTGTTTCCTCTGTTCAAACCGCTAAGTCAAAGGCTTCTTCCAAAGTATCAAGACACTCTTCCATCTTGTCCCTTAATGCAAAACAAGCGGAAGCTGAACTTGTGGCTACGCAAGAGGTGATAAAGATAACAAATGCACAACAACATCAGAAGGAAGAAATTCAAAGACTTGAGGTGGAAGATCAAATCTTGAAGGCTGAAAGAGAAGCTAAAGAAAAGGAAATTGAAGCAGAGAGTGCTAAAAAAAGAGCTCAGTTCATAGCAGAAAGTGCTGATAGAAAATTGAAGCTAGAAGAAAAAAAGAGAGAAGTAGAACGGCTAGAAGAACTTAAAGGACATGTTGCAGCTCAAGCAAGACTGCAGGTTTATTCAGAATCCGTTGGTCCACCATTTGCACGTAACCCTTTAATAGATCCATTGTTTACTTCCTATCAAGCACCAGCCTCTCAAGCTCTTCCTGCACGCCAAGCCCAGTCAAGTCCACCACCCACATGAGGTAGCAGCCACTAAAAACCCTCTCCTATATCCCTCCATGTACACCTCATGTTCTGTTCCTCAGCCAGCCACATTTTCTCAAGTCATCACCCCAACTGCACTTCCACATATGCAACAAGCCCCAATCACTCAAGCTCCTGCTACTCAAACCCTTTTAACCTCTCATGAAGTTTCCAACGACCTTGTAAGAACTCTTGCTGAAGCAATCACAGCTAACCGAGTTCCAATCCCAGAACCTGAAGTTTTCAAAGGAGATCCTCTCAAGTACAATGATTGGAAGCTTTCCTTCTTTACTCTGATTGATCGCAAGAACCTGCTAGCTCAAGAAAAGCTCTTTTTTTTACGCAAGTACGTTGGTGGCTCAGCCAAAAGAGCTATTGAAGGCCATTTCCTTGTAGGAACAGAAACAGCTTATTGTGCTGCCTGGGACATTCTTGAAGACAGATTTGGTAATCCATTCATAGTTGCCAAGTCATACCGTGACAAGATACATACATGGCAAAAAATTAGCCCCAAGGACAGTGAAAATCTTCGCGAGTTTGTTGATTTCTTGACCAGTGTCGAATCAGCTATGCCATATGTTCAAGGTCTACAAACTCTCAATGACTGTATGGAAAATCAAAGGATTGCGCTCAAGCTCCCGGATTGGTTAAGCTCACGTTGGAATAGAGAAGCCACAATTTATCAAGATGGACACAAAATGTTCCCTGACTTTAGATACTTTGTGAGATTTCTCAACATGGAAGCTCGAATTGCATGCAACCCCATCACATCATTTTATGCAGTAAAGTCAGCTGACCAAGAAAGATCAAAGCCAACAGAACGAGAACAGTCCAAGTATCAACGAAATCAAAATTTGAGTGCTAAGACTTTCACTACTAATACAAGTGAGAAGACAAGCATCACATGCATGTTTTGTAAGAAGAAAGGCCATACTCTCCATAGGTGTCTCAAGATTAGGGAAAAACCAGTTGAAGAAAGAGTTAAGTTTGTACAACTGGAGAAGTTATGTTTTGGCTGCCTTAGGATTGGTCATAACTCCAGAGCCTGTACATCTAGGAGTGTGTGTGAAATATGTGGAAAACACCACCCCACTTGCTTACATCAAGATCGTGGGAAGAAAGATCAAGAACAAGGAGTAAGAATAAAACAAGAAAGGCCAAATGAAAACAAAGGAGACAAGAACCAACAGTCTGAATCATTTGAAATACAGCAAGTTACCTCTAACCGAGTTGTTCAAGAGAAGAGCAGCACTCACACTTCATCTATTGTCCCAGTTTATGTCTCCACGATAATGGAACCAGACAAGGAAGTTTTAGTGTATGCTTTACTTGATAGTCAGAGCGACACAACCTTCATCCTGAAGGATGCAGCTGTAACATTGGGTGCCAAGAAAGAGCCAGTAAAACTTAAAGTGTCTACAATAACGTCAAAAACAAAGGTGGTGAATAGCCAAACGGTGCAAGGACTACAGGTAAGAGGCATCAGCTCTGACATTAAAATCAAACTCCCAACAACCTATACCAGAGATTACATACCAGCAAACAGATCCCATATACCTACAAGCACAACCGCAAAGTCCTGGCCCCATTTAGAACATTTGGCTGATGAAATGTCTCCTGAGCTCAACTGTGAAGTGGTATTGTTAATCGGCTATAACTGTCCACAAGCCCTACTTCCCAGAGATGTCATCTCAGGCAATAAAAACCAGCCATATGCACAAAGATCTGTGTTGGGTTGGAGCATTATCGGCTACAGCAACACTGAAGTTGATTATGATCATGAGGATGAAATCGGTGTGAGCCACCGTATCATCATAAAGAAAGTTCAGCCAGCTACCAAGCCCTTTACTGAGCTCAAGTCTGAGGTCCATTTTGTTTATAGAACTCAAGTCAAGGAAATGATCACTCCAGCAGATATACTCAAGGTCTTTGAGGCAGATTTTACTGAGAAGCCCAGTGAAGAAGGTCTAATATCACAAAATGATATTAAGTTCTTGGTGAAGGTGAAAGAAGGAATCAAGCAAAAGCCAAATGGACATTACGAAATGCCATTGCCCTTCAAGGAAGAGAGACCAAGCCTGCCAAACAATAAAGTATGTGCAGAACATAGACTCAGATGTCTGGAAAAAGGTCTTAAGAAGGATAATCAATATCACAAGGATTATGTGGCCTTTATGGAGGACATCATAGCAAGAGGTGATGCTGAAAGGGTTCCAGAGTCAGAGGTAAGCAATCAGACCACGTGGTATATCCCTCACCATGGGGTTTACCATCCCCAAAAACCAGGAAAAATTTGTGTTGTATTCGATTGCTCAGCTAAGTTTCAGAATACATCACTGAATGAACATCTACTCACCGGGCCAGATCTTACAAATACCCTTGTAGGGGTCTTATGTCGCTTCCGCAAGGGACACGTAGCCATCATGTGTGACGTAGAGCGGATGTTCCATCAATTTTATGTTGCACCAAGGGACCAAGACTATCTCAGATTTCTGTGGTGGGAAAAAGGCAATATGGAAGCTCCACCGTCAATGTTCCGCATGAAGGTCCACTTGTTCTTCGGACACTCGGACCACATCTCTTTGTTCCTGTACCCTGCTTACAGACAAAGACTGAAACAAGCACACCCTGTCACCAAACAGATCAAACTCTGGACCCCGGAGAGCGAGATCACCCTGCAGGATTGTTTTGCACTGACAGACTGGGATGTGTTTAAAGCTGCAGCCACTGTGGAGGACTCTTCCATTAGCGTACAGGATTATGCTGAGTATGTGTCTGGGTACATCAGCACTTGTGTTGATAACATCGTGCCCACCATACAAATCAGGAAGTTTCCCAACCAGAAGCCCTGGATAAACAGTCAGGTACGTCACATGCTGCGTGCTCGCTCTCTTGCATTTAGATCAGGCAATGAGAACGAGTACAAAGCTGCAGTATGGACTGAGAAAAGCCATCACAGCGGCCAAGAGGCAGTACAGAGAGAAGCTGGACAGCTTCTACTCTACTGCGGATTCAGGGCGGATGTGGCAAGGCCTGCAGCACATCACAGACTACAGGACCACCACCAACAACATCGCATCAACAGACAGCCTGCCGGATGACCTCAACAATTTCTACGCCCGCTTTGAGGCTCCCAGCAACACTGCAGAGAGGAGCTCACACACACCTGGATCACCCAACCCCTCCTCCACCAACCATCTCAACAACACAGGTACACAGAGCTCTGAGGAAGATCAACCCCGCAAAGCAGCAGGACCAGACAACATTCCTGGGCGGGCCCTCAGAGCATGTGCCAACGAGCTGGTTGATGTTTTCACCTCCATCTTCAACCTCTCCCTCAGCCAGCGCATTGTACCACCATGCTTCAAGACCACGACCATCGTCCCCTGCCCAAGAAGAACCCACCCACCTGCCTGAATGACTACAGGCCAGTGGCACTCACTCCAATCATTATGAAGTGTTTCGAGAGAGTGGTGCTGGCCCACATTCAGAGCAGCATACCGACACCATTGACCCCTGCAGTATGCCTACCGCCCAACAGATCTACCTCGGATGCAATGCTACTGCCGTCCACTACTCCTCTCACACCTGGAGAACAAGGACTCATACATACGGATACTTTTATAGATTACAGCTCCGCCTTCAACACGGTCATCCCACACAAACTCACCCACAAACTGTCCACACTTGGTTTGCACCCCACCCTCTGTGACTGGCTCCTAGATTTCCTGACTGGCAGGCCTCAGTCTGTCAGGATTGGTAATAGGACTTCAGCCAGCACCATCACAAACATTGGTACTCCACAGGGCTGTGTACTCAGCCCCATCCTCTACACCCTGTACACCTACGACTGTGTCGCCTCACAAGGACAACATCATCCTGAAGTTTGCTGACGACACCGCAGTGATAGGACGACGCTGGCGGTGACGAGGCAGCTTACAGGAGGAGGTGGCCAGTCTGGTGTCATGGTGTGAAGACAACAACCTCACCCTCAACACGGACAAGACAAAGGAGATGATAGTGGACATGAGGAGGGAGAGGAGAACGCCTCAGCCACTGTTCATCCGGGAACTTGAAGTGGAGAGGGTGAGCAACTTCAAATACTTGGGTGTCCACATCAATGAGGACCTCACTTGGACACCTCACATCACACAGCTGGTCAAGAAGGCTCAACAGCGGCTGTATTTTCTGAGGAGGCTGAGGAAGTTTGGCATGTCGCCCAAGATCCTCAGCAACTTCTACAGCTGCACCATTGAGAGTGTCCTGACCAGCTGCATCACTGTGTGGTACGGCAGCACTTCTGTCATGGACCGCAAACGCCTGCAGAGAGTGGTGAAGACTGCAGAAGATCACCAGGACTCCACTGCCCTCTCTGCAGAGCATCTACCACCGCAGAGTCCACAGAAGAGCTGCTTCCATCCTCAAAGACCCTCCCACCCACAACATGGTCTGTTCACACTTCTACCCTCAGGACGGAGGTTCAGAAGTGTAAAATGCAGGACTTCCAGAATGAAGAACTCATTCTTTCCCTCTGCCATAAGACTCCTAAACAGCAGATAGGAGTCTACAATCACAATCACAACATTACATGAACAATTGTTTACCTACTGCACTACCTCACTTTACTTTACACCGTCACTTTACTTTACACGTCACTTTACACCATCACAACTGCACTACCTCACCTTACTACACTTTTTGTATATTTGTATTTTTTTTGGTATACTTCCATTATTATTACTTGTATATTTGTCTTATTTTTTATTTTTACTTAATTGTGTGACATTTTACTGTGGACGGCAAAGTAAGAATTTCATTGTATAGGGAAACATGCTTTCTGTCTGTACACATGACAATAAACACTTTGAATCTTGAATCTTTGAATCTTGAATCTTGTTCGGTGCTGCATCGTCACCTGGATGTGCAAACTTTGGGCTAAAACATCTGGCTGCAGAAGGAGAAGGCAAGTTTAGCGAAGCTACAGTGAGGTTTATACAGCGCAACTTTTATGTTGATGATGGATTAACAAGTTTGAACAGTGAAGAAGAAGCTATTAAGCTTGTTAGAGAGGCAAGAGAGCTCTGCAACACTGGTAAACTCCACCTACATAAATTCATTACCAACAACAAGAGGGTTATTTCAACAATCCCAATTCAAGAACGTGCTGAAGTTGCAAATGACCTGGACATGGCCTTGGGTGAGCAGAAGATGGAAAGGGCTCTCGGGGTCCAATGGTGCATTAGCTCTGATAAGTTCCAGTTCAGAGCGAAGGTCAAAGAGCATCCTTTTACCAGAAGAGGAGTACTGTCAACAGTGGCCTCAATTTTTGATCCTCTTGGATTAGTGGCACCTATCATTTTGAAAGGTAAACAGATTCTACAAAGGATGTGCCAAGACAAGGTTGGATGGGACGAGCCGCTTACTGATGACCTCAGGCCGCGTTGGGAAGCATGGCTCCAAGACCTTCATAATCTGTCTTCGGTAGAGATACCACGGCACTACATACCATTGGCAGCTAAGGAAGTTCAACAGTATGAACTTCACCATTTCTCCGATGCCAGTGTTTCCGGCTATGGAATGTGTTCTTACCTTAGGGTCGTTTCGAAGTCTGGAGAAGTTCATTGTGCTCTTGTTATGGGGAAGGCAAGGGTTGCACCGACGAAGCTAACAACAATCCCAAGGCTAGAACTCTCGGCTGCGGTCGTGGCTACAAGGTCAAGTGATCTATTAAGGAGAGAAATGGAGATTGAAAATCTACAGGAATACTTTTGGACCGATTCCAAGGTTGTCCTTGGTTACATTAACAATGATGAAAGGCGATTTCATGTATTCGTAGCCAACCGGATCCAGCAGATCAAATCAAGCACAGAACCATGTCAGTGGCAATATGTTGCCTCAGAAAATAACCCAGCTGACCATGCCTCTCGTGGACTTATGGCAAAAGAACTTGTAGAGTCTAACTGGTTCACAGGACCTAGCTTAGGGAAGAAGAGTTTAAGGTGAGAGAACTCAATAAGGATGATCCAGAAATCAAAAGAGCACAAGTTCACACAACGAAAGCAAATGAGGAAAAGTCCCTATCAGACCGACTTCACAAGTTTTCAGATTGGAAAAGAGTCGTACAAGCCATAGCAAGACTTAAGCGTCTTGCAAAAGAGGTGAAAGGTCTTAAAACAAGATCCAATGAAGTTACGACGCTTGAAGAAAGGAAGGAGGCTATTTATAACAATTTATAATCCGTGAAGCTCAAGAAGAAGCGTTCAGTGATGAAATCAGAGCTCTTAAACAAAAAAGGTACAAAGGAACAAGTCAACCAAACTGTGCAAGTTGAACCCTTTCATGGACAGCCAAGATATCCTGAGGGTGGGAGGTAGATTGACACAAGCAACGCTCCACCCTCATGTCAAACACCCAGCTATCCTCCCCAAAGGACATCATGTATCTCGATTGTTGATAAAGCACTATCATGAGAAGGTTAAACATCAGGGTCGTGGAATGACCATCAATGAACTACGCTCTAATGGGATTTGGATCCTGGGGTGTAGTTGTGAGGTGTCATCATTCATTTTCAACTGCATCAAATGCCGAAAGTTCAGAAAATGTAATCAAGAACAAAAAATGGCCGACCTTCCCCCAGAGAGGATGGAAGCTACTCCTCCATTTACCTATAGTGGTATGGACTGTTTCGGACCATTTTATGTTAAAGATGGAAGGAAAGAACTGAAGAGGTATGGGCTTCTGTTCACCTGCATGTGTTCACGTGCTATCCACATTGAGGTATTGGATGACCTTTCCACTGACGCTTTCTTAAATGCGTTGCGCTGTTTTATTGCCATAAGAGGCAATGTAAGTCAACTACGAAGTGATCAAGGCACAAACTTCATAGGGGCACGAAACGAATTCCAAGAATTAATGAAAGGAATGGAGCAAGAACGCGTGAAAGAGTTGGGATGCAACTTTGTCATGAACCCACCTGTTTCCAGTCACATGGGCGGCGTCTGGGAGAGGCAGATTCGGACCGTGAGAAGTGTCCTCACTTCCATTCTAGATCAGTCTGCGGGAAGATTAGACAGCTCTTCCTTAAGAACATTCCTATATGAAGTGATGGCTATAGTGAACAGTCGACCATTGACCACGGAATATCTCAATGATCCATTAGGACCTGAACCTCTAACTCCAAACCATATATTGACAATGAAATCGTCAATAATCGCACCACCACCTGGTGAATTTGTAAGGGAAGATCTATATCTTCGGAAAAGATGGAAGAGGGTACAGTTCTTGTCCAATGAATTTTGGACCAGGTGGAGAAAAGAGTATTTGCTGAATCTGCAGCAGAGGAGCAAATGGAACAAGGACAGGAGAAATGCTAAAGTGAATGACATTATCCTGTTGCAAGATGATGGTGCACCAAGAAACCAGTGGAAGCTGGCGAAGGTAGTTGAAGTCTTCCAAGGTGCTGACGGAAGAGTCAGAAAACTCAAACTGCTCCTCAGTGACACAACACTAGACAGTAAAGGCACACGCTCAAATAAGCCAGTTTACTTAGAAAGGTCAATACACAAAACTGTACTATTGCTTGAGGCTGAATAAGTTATCTCTTCAAGGTTAGCTCTTCAATGACATTGTTTGTTTATATTTGAAGGTATATTTGTGTTTTGCATAAATGTTTTACAAGGTTCTGTTAATGTTTTTATTTTTTTATTTTTTTTGTTGTTGTTTTGAATCACACATTGTGTGATGGTGGGAGTGTAAATGCAGCCGTTTTGAGTTTATTTTGAAATGAGTACATGCCTTTATTTTGACATGACGAAAACCGGAAGTAGCGCTTAGCAACGGAAAAGTTCTGTAAATGAAACTCAGAGGAAAAAGCTCACATGTAGCGGTGATGTTATCTGCTATTTTTTTTGTTTCTTCATTAATACTCGATGCTTAATAGTGTTTACCTCAACTGTGTGTAAGCTGAAAAAATCCTAAATTGTTGACTGTGAAGATTGCTTCTGGGAAATGACTGCCGTTGGTTGAGAAGCAGGCTAAAGTGGTCAGTATTACTTTGTATTCTTTGTTTGGCATGGCAACGGTGCTGAGTCATGTTTTTTATGTAACGTTTGCAGTATTTGATGCTGTCTTTTATTTTGTCTATCTGAATTTTTATTTCTACGGTGTTAATAAACATCTGTAAATGGAACCGGAGTCTCGCATTCAGTCAATGGGCGGCATAGACTATGTGAGCACGAATATGTCAAGAAAGCACATTAGGCAGGCAGAACGCAAGAAAGTATGCAATCAAGTATTATGACGTGATGACGAAATGACGTTACGAATATGCTAATTTACACATGACGTCATCTTGCAACATTTAGCGACTTTTTGGCCAGGCTTTAGCTACTTTCCTTTGAAAATAGTTGGCAACACTGAACAAGATCAAATTCTATATTCTGTAAAAACTTAATAAACTAGGTTATGTGCAGATAATTAGATTAACCCAGAATATGAACTCTTAACGTGACATAATGTTAACTAAACTGAATGTGTTGCATTCATATGCTGGATAATATTCTTATCTACACAAATAGTATGGTTTATTAATAAGGTTTACTGTGCATGTTACACATTAATGCTACCTAATACCATAGACTGTAAAAAAGACGAGTAAGTTAAACGTAAATACAAGTTTCCTAGTTAAAAATTGCACACAAACGCTATTTGAAGTTGCCCAGTTCAATGCAAAAAGCTCATAACCATGACTTCAGAAGTGGGAATTACTATATTTCCAATAGCACGTGCAGGCAGCGTGCCACGTGAAAACGCTTAACGTGTATTTCTATGCTTTATTGTATTGTGTTTTCACGGAGTTTAGTTTTTATAGTATTACAAACTTCGTACATTATGAACAAATGAGTTGTCTGTTGTCAAACTTCTTCTGATATTAATATTATTAATATCCCATAAAGACTATGAAGAAATGTTATCATATGATGATTTTCTCATCTAATTGTACACCCAGTTCCACTTTTTTGTTCAAAGCCTTTATTTGACAATCTCCTCTAGTGTTTGCCTCAGAAGAAGGGTATTATCCTTTGGTACGAAAAGGAAGCTCAAGTGCAGCTGTAATTTATGCCCCTGATGCAGCGGAGATTAAAGTGTCAGTATCTGGAGATCTGGTTGTGATAGAAATAAAAATGAACCACTTAACAAGCTAACTTTTCAGCACCTTCAGGAAACTAGCCTTGACCCCAAGAGCTGCTCTAATTTTGTTTTTAATGCTTTTGAAAATGTTACACAAACCCCAGATTGCATTTTCAAAGGAGAATTACGTATATTTGAAGCGTATATGTTTAGTGTAGTTCAGTTGCCCAATGTGATGTGAGGCTGGACGTATATCAGCAGAAGATTGTTTCTCATCTTTTGCTGATATACGGGGTGCAGTGGCTCAGTGCCCCAAACTCTGAAGCACCTGCTCTCTGAATTATTTTGAAGGAAAAGAGACTGGAAAACAGCTTAAATGCCTCCTTATCTCATTTATTGACATTCTACAAATCTATTGCGCCACAGAGAAAACTTTTGCCAAAACATCTGAAAGAGGGAGATCTACATATGACGAGTTTGTAAAAGGTTTGATAGGTTTTGAATTAATAGAACTGTGACAAGTTTGCAATGACAGTAGTAGACCTTTCTGCCATATTTTGAATTTGAGTCTATTGTGTTTACATTCCGTGGTGCTGACCACTCGCACTCCTGCCTCACAGCAAGAAGGTTGTGAGTTCAAAACCCGGCCGACTCAAACATTCTCGGCCGACTCCGATCTTTTTGTGAGGAGTCTGCATGTCCTCCACGTGTTACTGTGGGTTCTCTCCGGGTACTCCGGTTCCTCCCACCGTCCAAACACATGCATGTATAGGTTAATGGGCAACTCTAAAGTGTCCCTAGTGAATGAATGTGAGAGTGAATGGTTGTCTGTCTCTAAATGTTAGCCCTGCGACTAACCGGCCACTGTCCAGGGTGTACCCCGCCTCTGGCCCAAAGCTGCTGGGATAGGCTCCAGTCACTCGCGAACCCTAACGGGAATCAGTGTTAAAAAATAAATGAATGAATGAAAACTGTTTACATTCCCTGCTGAATAGAAAAAAGCTGAATAAATACCAATTTCTATAAATAAAACTTTATCATTTTCTTGTTAAAACTATCGCCCCATCAGTTTTTTACCAGTACTTCGCAAAATAATTGAAAAAGCTAAATCTAAGCTGAAAAAATAATTGGTTTGAAATAACCTTGGTTTGAAAGGTTATTTCAAACCAAATTAAACACTATTTTCTGATTAATGGCTAGCTAACTGATTTTTCAACATACATTTAGACAGGACCACTGTAAAGCCACAGCACTGACACAAATGACAGATGATTGGCTTAAGCATATACATAAATCAGAATAATATAGTAGGAGCATTAATGCTCAATTTCTCTGCTGCTTTTGATATTATTAATTATTAGTATTGTAGCAACCAGGACCAAGAGTTCAATCCATGGACTGTATCGACACACTAAATGTACATCTACAGACTCTCAGAAAGTTTTGCCTTTACTGAAAAAGACCCGTTAACACCCATTTGCTAATTCGTAGCAGACGGCCAGTTGTTTTCTAGAGGACAGAAACTCGGGGGTAACCCTAATTAACGACTTTGCTTTTCTACATTCTCAAAGTAGATCAAGGTGTTATCTCCGACCAAACCAGACTTTTGGCTCCACCCCGACAGGATGTAATCATTTGAATAACGGTTTGGCTATTGACACTCTCACCGACTCGGACAGGAATGCTTTGAAGTGTAAAAGACTTGAGACTTCTGTGATGGCAACATACTGCCATCTAGTGACAGTATGGATGAACGCCGCTAAGTCTTTCATCAAACCAATGACTTAAACTTTTTTTTTTTAGGAGAAAGGTTTTCAAGGGACATTGTGTTATTGTGTTTATGCCATTAAAAGTGTGTATCTAAGTATATTGTGGTAAATGTGTTGATCTTCGTAATGCTCCTTACAGGATCCAGAGTCATAACGAGAAGAATCGACCCTCCTTCCATCAGTCTCACAAGTTTACAGTTAATAAAATTGTTGAATGAATTTATGTGTGTTTCAGCATGCGTAAAGATGCATTCTATCGGTATAAATCTGCAGTACCAATGTATGGGTATGCTTATGATTGTGAAAAACTAAAATTCAATGTTACTTTGTGGAAGATCAAGGGTTATTTGAATTAAAATTAGTTGGAATGACATTCCCCTCCGACCATGAGCCAAACACACCCCAGGCCGTGTGAAAACACGTCTCTTCCAGCGGCCCTCAAAACCCGTGTGTGCGCCGGAAATCGTCCTCTTTTGCTCTTTTGTCTATCTTGCTTTCTCCCCTCCTTCTACTCGTCTTGGCTCCGCACAAAACCTCTAGTCCGCTTCGGACCGCTTTAACTATTAACTTACTTTTAATTTTTCTAGACAAGCTGCACACGCCGTGCAAACGTGATTTTTCCTTTAAAGCTTCGCACATTGCCTATTTTTGTAAGACACTCTTTTGACGTCATCCCCAGGAGACGGAAGGCAATTTGTAGTCCTTTTACTACAACGGAACCCCGGACTTGACTAAGTCCCGCACAGCCGCTTTAAGCCAGAGGAAACGACTCCCGAGACCCCTTTTTCAGTGGCCTAGCGACAGTTTTCAAAGACTCTGATCTGTTTTTGCCTAATGCCAACGGCAGAGATAGCTTTATACAGTAACGCCTGCACATCAACTCCGCTTCAACAGCCGCATCGCTAACCAGCAAGCGGCATCGTCACGTGACGGACGTCTTGGGAACGCGGTATCTTCCAAACCCAGACGCACAGCGCCAGAGCTTCGAAGTGACCCTTTGGACCTCTGACGGAAATCGAACTGGGCCAGTACCAGCGAAAAACAAGTACGCCGCACGTGACACAGCAGGAGTTTTGGCGTTCTTCTGTATTTTATAAGCTCAAGTCACTACACCTTCAGTGGTCGTCTTTCAACCGGAAGGTAGGCGGTTCGATTCCCACTCTCCCCACAGAACAATGTAAGTCGCTTTGGATAAAAGCGTCAGCTAAATGAATAAATGTAAATGTAATAAAGATATGAATTTACATAAATTAATATCTCTATTACACTACAGTATTATTGGAGTGTATTTTTACTAATGCTCTATATATTTTGTTCTGGGTTAAGCTAAGGCAGTAATGTATGCTAGTGATGCTAGTATTATCAATTGATGAGTTGAATGCAGTGTTGAATAAGGAGCTGAAATCTGTAGTAGAATGGGTCAAACAGAATCAGTTGGTGTTGAATGTAGCTAAGACATTTACTTTGTAAAATCTTGAGTTAAAGTTAATGAGTTGAGAATGAGTGTGTAAGACAAGTGCAGGAAACCAAACTGTAGATGGTAAACGTACATGGAAAAAGCATGTTAATAATATTTTGATCAAATAATAGCTTCCCTCAAAAGAAGTGTGCACCTTTTTTAAACCAATGTGCACTCAAGCAGGTCACACGTTATTTTAATATTTAAATTACTGTTCTGTAGTTTGGTCGAATGCAAATAATGATACTATAGAAAAATTGCAGAAGCTTCAGAACCGGGCAGCCCGGTTAGTATTAAAAAGGAATTGTTAGCTTTGTGTAGGTTGTTTCTGCAGATAAATGAATTTTGAGAAAATATTAAAAGTTATAAAAGTTTTATTGGTAGACTGATTATAAGAACTTGTACCTGAAGTCTAGACAGTTCTCAGAAAAGACTGAATGTGCACAAATTATACAATAGTTTATACATGCCAGCGTATTTACCATAGATAGTAATGTAAACGGATGTAATCCGCCCATTGGTCCCCTATTCACCGATATTGTCGTTATGACAGGGCAATAAAATTACATTTACATCCAAGATTTTCGGCTTTTACCCCATAGTAAAATAATAGTTTTCAGCATAGCATAAACGGACATATTAATCAAAAGATTTGTATACCATATTTGAGAAAAAATGTTGTGTACATACAAAAAAAGTCTTAGATCATTGAATTCAGCTTATGAAAAATGGGGACAAAAACAAAAGTGTTGCCTTAAAAATTTTGTTCAGTATATAATCATCTAGAATTTAGCAAAGACAAACATGTGCATAACACCAAACATGCCTTGGCAGACAATTTTACATGGCCTAAAGCAAAAAAAAATGTTATTAGACAAATCAGCTTCCAAAACAAATCATACAAACTGGTAGCAAAAGTATGTCTAAATTAACTTTAAAATAATATTTTAGAAATAATAGTGGGCACTGATTAATGTAAGTGTCACAGGAAGGAAATTATGCACGGGCACGTTACCATTTCCATGTTTTTTTGGTTCGCTTTTATGATGTGCTTTTATTTTGAATGGAATTTTAGCTTGTGTATAGTTATGCATTATACTTGCTGTTTCCTAATCAGCTGAAACCCCTACATCCGACGGCAGTAGCTCAGTGGGTCCTTCAACCGGAAGGTAGGTGGTTCGATTCCCACTCTCCCCACAGTTCATACTGTTGTTGTGTCCTTGGGCAAGACACTTATCCCACCTTGCCTCTAGTGGCTGTAACACTGGTAATTACATTAGAACAATGTAAGTCGCTTTGGATAAAAGCGTCAGCTAAATGAATAAATGTAAATGTACCTGCGGGACTGTTTGAACCTCAGCTGGCAACCAAGGAAGACAGAGACTGGTGGGAGTGGCCAATTGGGGACTTGAGTATTATATTGGGTGGTGAGACAAACGGCGGCGCGTGCTTGCTCATACTAGGCAAATTAATACTAAAGAGGTAATTAACCCAATACTCACTTGTTTATCATGCTCATCGATACAACTACAATGCCAATAGCATACTTCTAATAACAATTATCCAACTTCACATTCCAAATGTAGTGCTTTCAACCAAACTTAGAAAACGCTCACTTCTGATTGGCTACTCTTGCTGTCAATTAACACACCAACTGAAATCATTCTAGTCTTTCATCACACTGTATACTGTACTTAATCATGGATATAAATGTCTTGAATCTATTGAAAAGGTTCCCAGAAAGAATAGTGGTAGCTTGTTGCAGCTAAGGGGGTTCCTAATAATAAACAAAACAAACATAACTCCACCTCTAACTCTGCAGAAAGTACCATGCATCTTATGTAAACAAACAAGTGACAGCAAAGTAAGTGCGTTTTGGCTTATTTCCATCTGGGGGATTCCACAGCGAAGTAGCTTGGCAACCCTCTCCATTTACCCGAGCTAGGGACCAGCACAGACGGATTGTGGCTGGAGTTGCTCCCCAGAGGACAGCAGCTCTGTCAAAATTAAGTGACGTTATCTTGCAGCAAAAAAAAAAGAAGAAGAAAAAGTAAGAAGAGACAAGAAATGAAAACAGTGGTGAGTATATTAGTTAAAGCAACACTGTGTAACCTTTAGTCTCTAGATGGTGCAGACTGTCTGTGTTGTTTGTTTTGAGAGAAACTATCCAAAACTTGCAAGTTCGGAAGAAAAAATACATGTTTTCTAAAAAAAGTAGGGTGATTTAACATTTTGTACAAATAAATCTCTGCTAGGGTCCAGTGTATCGGCCTCTTTCTGCTCCCTCTGTTCGTCCCTCTGCTGAATGTGTCTCTCAGAAGAGATGCTGCTTGTCTTGGTGGCATGGAATTATATATCATTTTTAATTATGTCCAGCTGAGGGTACTGTGTCAGTGAAATAGGTGTGATTTCCACCAACCAGTGTCTAAAAACCATTAAATCAATACGAGAATGTATGTTTTTGGAGTTACAAGTTATGCAATGTTACTTTCCTTTAGCTCAGAGCAGCTTAGTGTGTCCTGCTGGTTCTGATGTGATCGAGTTGATAAGTTAGCAGGCTGAAAATGAAAACAGCTGACTTGTAGAATACAGTTGTGCTCATAAGTTTACAAACCCTGGCAGAATTTGTGATTTTTTTGGGGTTTCAGACAATATTAATGATAACACGAAAACCTTTCTTTCACTCATAGTTAGTGGTGAAGCCATTTTATTGTCAAAGAATTGTGTTTACTCTTTTTAAATTATAATGAAAACAGAAACTACCCAAATGATCCTGATAAAAAAGTTTACATACCCCTGTTCTTAAAACTGTGTATTGCCATCTTTAACATCAATGACAGTTTGAAGTCTTTTGTGGTAGTTGTGGATGAGGCTCTTTATTTTTATTTTTATTCTTGGACAAAAAGCCTTCAGTTCCTGTAAATTCTTGGTCTGTTTTGCATGAACTGCACGTTTGAGATCTCTCCAGAGTGGCTCAATGATACTGAGGTCAGGAGACTGAGGCCAGTCCAGAACCTTCACTTTATGTTGCTGTAGCCAATGACAGGTCGACCGGGCCTTGTTCTTTGGATCATTGTCATGTTGGAACGTCCAAGTACGTCCCATGTGCAGCTTTGGGCTGATGAGTGCAAATTTTCCTCCAGTATTTTCTGGTAACATGCTGCTTTCATCTTTTCCTGTGTCTTTGTAGCTCATACATTTCCAAAACATCAGCTCCACCTCCATGTTTCACAGTAGGAAGGGTGCACCTTTCATCATAGGCCTTGTTGACTCCTCTCCAAATGTAACGATTATGGCTGTGGCCAAAAAGCGGTCTCATTTCTCAAAATGACTTTGTTCCAGAAGTTTTGAGGCTTGTCTCTGTGCTGTTTGGTTTTTGAATGACACTAACTGGTGTACATGTCAACCCAAAGATAAAAAAGCAGACATTGTTGTATGGCTCACACAAGTTTTTTTATTTTTTCAGTATGGCACAAGAGACCCAGTTGCGCTGGTCAGGACATGCTAACTGGGTGCCGTAGAAATGGCCCACCTGTACTAAGCAAGAAAGCCCCCACACCGAAAACCACTGTACCACCCTCCTCACTGCACAATTCACAGGAGGGTAAGACCATATAGCATACAGCATGAAACACAACTTTTTCCCCCAAAAAATATTCATTGTTTGTTTCTTTTACTATGTTTGTAGATTAATGTTGTCAAAAATATCGATATTTCGATAGATACTGAAATATCTCAAACGATACGATACTCATTTCCCGAAGTTTCGATACCGAGTATCGATATCGAGGGTTTTTTTTTTTTTTTTTTTTTTTACTTGCACTATTGGTTTCTGAATGTATAACAATCTGAGAGTCCTTTGAACAAGTGCACTACATCAGGGGTCTTCAAAAGGCAGACAGCAATCTGGACAGCAAGACATTATTCATAATTACAAGCGCATTGTGTAAAACATATTTTTGAACCTGCACTTCTAGGACGGCTACGTCAACACGCGCGGGTCCTCAGGTTACTATGGTTACGGACAGAGCAGCGGGAAATTTCAACATGTTTAGTGTAGCCTGATAATGCGTTAGAAACAACTAAAATTTAAAGCCTTGGCAAAACATAATAAAGATTCACTGACGTTATGGACGGGAGGGAACGTTTATTTTAATCAGAAAATAATTTGGCTTGAATTGATGATTTTGTATTTAAAATGTTCTCACACATGGAGTACTAGGCATAATATGCAGGATTCCAGGCTGTTGTCAATAAACCACCAGGTCTTTAGCTTTAGCTTCTTTTGATTTTGTAGTATTTTCCTTTTGTCTGTGAGCTGTGTTTTGCGAAAGCTATACACTCAAACATCCTCCTCATGTATCCAAAGAATAAAATACAGAAAACAGTGGGTTATCAACATTCATCTCCATATTGTTTAAGAGGCTGTAGGTGTGGAATAAATGAGACTTTACTTTAAAGAATTATATTCAAACACATATCCTTTTATTAAAAATTTCCGGACCCCTCACGGTGAGGAAAGTTAACTAAGGTCTAAGCGGACCTTGGCTGATTTTATATTTATCTTTAAATAGAAAAAATTTAAAATAATAATAATGTGACAGTTGTTTTCCCTTTGGTATCGAAAATGGTATTGAATATCGATATTTTTGAAGGTATCGTATCGAAGTTAGAAATTCCAGTATCGTGACAACACTATTGTAGATATTGTAACTCTTACGATGACCCCCATAAACACTGAAGAGTCACGTGCCATGGCGACCAATGAGTCCAAGTTGGTGCATGGGAGCAATTCTTGTCGTGAGTGCCATGAAAGGGACACCACAGGGGTGTTCCTATACTCAAAAATAATTAAGAGAGGGAAAAAGGTAAGTTACACTATATCATATTATGTTATACGTCATACGAAAGCGTCATACGAAAGCGTCATCCATAAATGTAACACTGGTGAATGTAAGTCGCTTTGGATAAAAGCGTCTGCCAAATGACTAAATGTAAATGTAAAATGTAAATGTTATACTCCATCTTATTTTCTTTTACCACACAATTAATATAGACTATATGGACTTTGCATTGCTACAAGACAATGCACCTCACTTTGTTGTTATCTACATGACCCTTGATGCCTTAATTGTTCACATCTCAATAGCACTTTATACTTTTCATTAATATTTATGTAGAACATTTACATTTATACCTCAGAATCTTGAATTTTAGATGACACCTCTGGGGTTATTTCACTGAAGTTCACATTTGAGATGCACTGTCTACAAACTGTTCTACAAACTAGCACCACATTTTCACATATTATTTGGTTGTTCCCGGGTCCCAGTATAAGCCGTGGGGCAATTGTTCATTTGCTGTTGCTGCACCTAAACTCCGGAACACATTACCTGTAGACCTACGTGTTATCACCAACCTGCCCTGTTCAAGGCCAGGTTCAGACTTCGACTGGCTTTTAACACAATATAGCACTGTGTCACTTTTACATTTTTAGTATTGGTGTGTTTATTATTGTGTAATTTTTCTTTTGGGAATGCTTTATCTATATATTTTACACTTGTGCAAATGTTCTCCTGTTTTAAATGTAAAATATTTTGGTTTTTATTTTGGTTGTTGTAAAGTGCTGTACAAATTAAGATTGATTGATATCTGGATTTGTATTTTTTAGGTGCTTTTAGGTGCACTTTTAAATATGATCGAATCAATGAGCGGATGAAAGACTTTTGTGTTACCTGGGCCAGGTACGCAGAGTTTTTCCCTCCAGTTTTTCAGTGCTCCACGTCATCACCGGAGTACCTGTTGCTAGCTAAGCCCCGCGGCAAGAGAAGGAAGCGGGGATCGAGGGCTGGAGTCGGGGCCAGGCTGAGGAAACACCGTGGGCAACTACCATGTCCAAGCGGCTCCGGATCTGTCTGGGACGAGCGGTGCCTGCGGTCGGTTCCGGTCCGTGAATCGGGCGGGAACTCGTCCGGAGCGTCTCCGTCCATCCAATAATAATAATAATAATAATGGCTTGGATTTATATTGCGCTTTTCTCCCGAGGGACCAAGGGACTCAAAGCGCTTACAGTCCATCCATTATTCATTCATACACAGTCACACTGGTGATGGTAAGCTACAACTGTAGCCACAGATGCCCTGGGGCAGACTGACAGAGACGTGGCAGCCATTTTGCGCCTACGGCCTCTCCGACCATCACCACATACATTCACTCAACATTCTTACACATCCAATATGACCGGATTTTTCCGACTCGGCGGCTCCAAAATTTCCCTCCGCGTGAGTGGGTCCTGTGTACTGTTACATGCCGGGTGGTCAATAATGACCACGTCCTGTCACCGCTGTCCTGCCCTGATGATCAGCGCGACCTTGGATCTGGCACAACCGACTCGGATTGCTCTACTCAACGCTCGCTCCATTGCAAACAAGGCCTTCTTCCTCAGCGAATTATTCTCAAAGGAACACCTTGACTTTATGTTTTAAACAGAGACCTGGCAGCGTGAAATGGACTACACTCATTTAAACGAGCTGTGCCCTTCGGACTGTTCTGTGTTTGGGACACCGCGGGTCTCGCGGCGAGGAGGCGGACTCGCACTCGTGTTTCTGCTGCAGGTTGATGAACCCAGACTCTTTCGACTCCTTTGAGATGCAGATGACTAAGGTTGGCAACAATGACTCATTTTATTGCATTTTAATTTATCGACCTCCTGGTCCTGGTCGCTTGTTTTTAGAGGATTTCTCTGAATTTTTATTTTCAATTATCAAACTTAAAAATGTTCTGATACTCTGGGATTTTAACCTCCATATCGATGATGCTTCGTGTAATCTGGCATCTGAGTTTTTAACACTCACTGAAGCATTTCATTTTAAACAGCATGTCTCTGGTCCTACTCATACAAAAGGCCACACTTTGGACCTTGTTTTCTCTTTAGGCCTGAACATTGACCAGTTGAGTGTTACAGACATAAATGTGACAGACCACTGTTGTATATTTTTTTACTTGTCTTCCAATGTGGTCTATCTTCCTTCCAAACCGATGTCACAAAGACGCATCATAAATGGATCCACAGTGGAGACATTTTCAGAGTTATTTGAACCCAGTGTCTTTTAATAACCACTGTCTGTCTGTTTTAAACAAGGTTGCTCCGCTAAAAAGTAAACGCACCTTCCCTAAAATCCCTGCCCTTGGATAAATGAGGAAATCTTATCTTACAGGAGAAACTGTCGTAAAATAGAACGTTTGTGGAAATGCACAAGTTTGGAAGTCCACAGACTGCACCTGAAGGACCTCATCGTGTCACTAAATGATAAAATAAAACAGGCCAGATCTGCCTATTTCTCTAATCTTGTTGTTCTGAACAAGAAAAATCCTAAAGTCCTGTTTGACACAGTATCAAGAATTGTCTCTCCTTCAGCTCCTCATTTACCAGTCCACTCAAAGTCTGACTGCAACAGGTTTTTACATTCCTTTGTGAATAAGGTACATGATATAAGAGCCTCTATAAACCCATCCTCTGTAAACACATCTTGGGGTTTATCTCCTCAGTGCTCTTGGTTCACCTTCTCACCTGTCACTGAAGAGGATATTAAGGGTCTACTAAAAAAGGTGAAACCATCATCAAGCCCTCTAGATGTAATGCCAACTTCGCTGCTTTTAAATGTATTTGATTTAGTTGGTCCATATGTTGTTAAACTGATCAACCTTTCTCTTTTAACTGGTTCTGTGCCCAGCTCTTTTAAACAAGCGGTCGTCAGCCCCATTCTGAAGAAGCCCAGTTTGGATTCTTTTGAACCAAACAACTACAGGCCAATCTCTAAATTGCCTTTTTTATCTAAAATCTTGGAGAGAGTGGTGGCGGAGCAGCTGACTGCGTTTCTTAATGAAAATAATTTTATAGATAAATTTCAGTCAGGCTTCCGAAAATGTCATTCAACTGAGACTGCCCTGCTGAAGATTTCAAGTGACATTATGATGGCGGCTGACTCTGGGCAGTATTCTGTCTTGACCCCTCTGTCATATGGAGTTCCTCAAGGCTCAGTGCTAGGTCCTCTTTTGTTTTTATTGTACATACGCCCTCTTGGTGAAATAATTCACGGTTTTAAAAATGTGTCTTATCACTTTTATGCTGATGACATTCAGTTGTACTGTTCTTTTAAAGACTATGAGTTTCATAAACTTAGTGATTTGTTGGACTGCTTGTCTTGCATAAAGTACTGGTTATACAATAACTACCTACAGCTGAATACAAAAAAGACTGAAACTTTAATCTTTGCACCAGACCAAAAAATACCTCAAATCAAACAACACCTTGGTTCCCTGGGTTCTTCCGTCCAGTCGAGCCTCAGAAACCTTGGTGTTCTGTTTGACCAATCTATGTCTCTGGACAGTCATTCTAGACAGTTGGTCAAAAACTGTTTTTATCATTTGAGAAACATTTCTAAATTGAGAGTGTTATTGTCTAAAGCTGACTTGGAGATGATTATTCATGCTTTTATTTCTTCTCGTCTTGATTATTGTAATTCTCTTTTTACTTGTTTGAACAAATTGTGTCTGAGTCGGCTACAAATTGTGCAAAATGCTGCAGCCAGGCTTTTAACTGGAACCAACAGAAGGGCTCACATTTCCCCGGTTTTATCCTCATTACATTGGCTTCCAGTCAAATTCAGAATTGATTTTAAAATTTTAGTCTTGACTTTTAGAGCTCTGCATGGACAGGCCCCCCAGTACATCACTGACCTGCTGACCCCTTACTCCTCCTCCCGCGCTCTTCGGTCTTCTGGTCAAAACCTTCTAACGGTCCCCAAAACCCGTTTTAAAACTCGGGGAGACCGGTCTTTCCAAGCAGTCGCCCCCAGACTCTGGAACGCCCTGCCCCTGTCACTGCGAGTGGACGCTTCTGTTGATTCTTTTAAAAAGCAGCTGAAGACACTTTTATTTAAACAAGCTTTTAGTTGATTGGGCTTTTATGTTTTTACTATTTTGTGGTTTTAATTTTTATTCTCATAGTTTTATTGTTCTTTTATTAAAATTGCACTTTGTAAAGCACTTTGTGATTTATATCTGTGAAAGGTGCTATATAAATAAAATTGACTTACTACTTTACTTACTCTAGGTAGTGGCCGAGGTGGAGAAGTGGTACTCCTGGGTGGTATTGGGGGTGATGTTTTTAGTGATGATGATAGAACCCGTGACCTGGCCAAGTTAGGTGTAAGGGGTATCATCTTAATTCCAGATTTTACCAAAATTTCCAGGTGTTCTGGAAATCTAATTGGTCAATTCGGGGATGGGACAGAGAGGGTGAGGTCCGCAGAAGGTGTTGATGTTACTGGGGGGTCCATGGTCCTATTGGGGGAGTCCATTTCAGTGGAGGAGGTGTTGATGGTGGTAGAGTCAGAGGAGGATCCTTGGCTGGTGAGGCAGGAGTGCTTTTTTCATTCAGTGGCTGAGGACCCTTTCTTTGTTCAAGAGGGCGCCCAGAACCATTTAGGTGTCTCAGGGAGTGCAGGAGATTATCCGTTTAGATGTGGGCCCCTCCTTTGAACAGGTCGTCACGTTGCCAAAACAAGTTAAAGTTATCAATGAAGTGTACTCCTCTAGTCTCACAGGCCTTGGACAGACATGTATTCAATGCAAGCAGCCGACTGAATTTATTGATCCTTCTGTCGATGTTTGGGAGAGGTCCACTGATACTCTGGCGCAGTGGCTCAGTGGTAGAGCGGTCGTCCTTCAACCGGAAGGTAGGTGGTTCGATTCCCGCTCTCACCACAGTTCATACTGTCGTTGTGTCCCTGTGTAATCCCTGTGTGTTTGGACATGACTTGGGGGAGGAGTGCTGTTATATCAGTGACTGTAGCACTTGGAAAGTAACAAATCTACTGTTGTTAATGTCTCTGAAAGCACTGTCTCCAAGCAGCAGGATATCTCTGTCCTTCACTTTTGGCATAGATTCTCTGTCTCTGTTTGCCTGGTGCTTTTCCAGAGAATAGGTAACATTTACTCCAGGTTTTTTCATTTACAGCAGAGTTTTCTGGTTCATTAATCTTTAGCTCAGTCAGTGGTTGGAATCTGTTTTTAGCTGGATGTCTGGTGATGCTACATATGCTCCTGTGATGCCAGCATTCTTTTTCTGATCCAGTGCTGCTTTGGCTGTGTAGCAGATCAGTTTCCAGAATTCCACCCCCACAGTAACCTCTGTTGTAAGACTAAAGAAGTCTCCAGAATTAACAGCTTTGTTTTCACCATCGGCCTTCAGAGACAAGCCTGTATCTGGAGCCTGAAAGTTAACACGGTTTTCTTTCAGATAAAAGGACGGCCAAAGTGTTTTGTTATGGACAAGAAATGTATTAATGACTTTGCTTTTTGCTTTCACAAGCAGTGGAACTTGGGTCCACCAGGCACCAGGGTCAAAGGTGACTCAGGACCAGTACAACCCCCTGGCGCCATGTCTTTTTACCATAAATTTTTGGAGATAAAGTTGTTGTTTCAGCCGGACTCAAGGACCCCTCTCTTTCCCGAGAACGCTTTATTTCCATCCTAATTGACAGTCGGAATGCTTTGATCCTAACATCCAAGAATGATCAAAGACCGCCCCTGGTGGTCAAATGGACGAATGACTCTATCCAATCATCAAAAGACAATTTTGTAATTCTTACATTAAAGGAAAATGTATTTTTGATATTGTGTTGTGACCAAATAACTCCCTACCACAGTTTATGGTTTCCGTTTTGTTTTAATGAAATGTAATGAATGTTTCAACAATATTCTACATATTCATTATACTCTACCTTTCTTTGTATAATCCTACAAGTACAAATATTTTTGGTGTGTGTCATGAGAATATGGTGAAACAAAAGGAATGTTTTAAAAACTTTAGTTTAACTCCGTTTAAATGTTCCCGAGCAATTTTCCCTTCCGCCGGAAGAGTGCATAGGACACGCCCCGGCCAAAGTTGATAAAAACTGGCTGCTAGCCAAAAATCACTCTGTTCCTGCTTGATCACCATCGCCAAAGCTTCGAGCCTCGTGTAAGCACGAGTAAAAACTTTTTTTCTTCTAAAGACCATGCCTGCTAAAGTGTCTGCTCCTCCCAAAAGAGAGCGCGCAGAAGCAAGTTTTTAACCAGCAAAGCAACAGCTGAGAACTCTTTCATGGACGTTGCAATAGCTTGCACAAACTCAAACCTTTACACGGTACATGGAGGCCCAGGCAGTGCTAACTTGGACAGTAACAGGACGCCCTCTCTCTCTCTCTCTTCCCGGGCTGCAAACCCCTCGAGAGGAGACGCTCATGTGACGGCAACCCCGGTGTGTGGAACTCCCATCAGTACTCGACGAAACTTCTAGAAAACATCCAGGACTCTCGCCTCGAACTCCTGAGGCCCACCGAACCGGGCCCTCGCCCACTAACTACAGAGTAAGTCCGCACGTGACACAACAGCCTTGGTGTCGTAAAAGGTCCTCTGCCCAAACTCCAGCCGAAACCGCCAAAGTCACTTTGTTAAATTTCATCATTTAGATTAACATGTATAAACATTCCTTTGGTTCACAAACCATCTGAAAGTAAATGTTATCCCTGTGTTTATTCCTGTGTTCATTCCTGTGTCTTGTCAATTCCTTTTCCTGTTCCAATGTTATTTACCATTATAGATTTGTGTAATTTTTAATAAAATCCCCTAAAAGACATTGAGGTTTCTCTGTTTATATTAAGAAATGTTCGAAAACAAGAAGAATTCTCTTCCTTTAAGATTAATGAGACTAGCTTAAACAGTTTCTTTGGACCTGTCGAAAATCAAAGTGGTGCCCCTTTTAATCAGAAATCTGTTTTAATAAATTAATATTAACATCAAAATTAATTATTAAAATGATTAAAATGAATCTTTTATATGTTTATACAAACATACCCTCATACGCTACAGCTGGGCACCTAGTTTATGCCGGTGGCATCATTTTGTTAAAATCCCTTTGCTTTGCTCAGTTTTGGGAATGACACTGTATCATCCAAGTTTAAATTCACAGTCTTACCATATGGTGTGATTGGGATCTTTCAAATTCCAGATCAAAAATATTTGTTTTGTATCTGATTTCTTGTTGATATTTACAACAATTTTGGCAGAAAGAGTTTGTAGTAGTTGTTTTAAAAAAATAGATACCAAGGCTGCAGTCGCTCGGCGGGTCCAACGTGTTGTTTAAAAAGTAAAAAAAACATACAATTCCAGGTCCAAGTAAAAAGTATTGTAAAAAGTTGATTATAATTAGTTTTTTGGCTTCAGACCGTTTTCTTTGTGGTCAGATCAGTGGCCCAGGTGGTCTGCCTGGTGGTCCCAGTGTTCAGACCGGTGGTCCCCCTAAGAATGAGCTAAAATTCCTCCAACGATGTGCAGGTCTGATCCACAGCTACAGGAAGTGCCTTTTTGAGGTTATTGCTGCCAAGGGGGTCAACCAGTTATTAATTCTAAAGAATCATTTACTTTTTCCACTGCCATTTTCAATGTTGAATGAGTGTGTTCAATAAAGACATAAAAGATCAGAATTTTATTGTGTAATTATTTTTAGACACATTATGTGTCGTCCATGGCGTCGGAGGGATGAAGGTGTCTGTTGAAACCAAGCGCTACCTCCTCAAGATCCGTATCAGCACTTTAAGAGGGACTTTCAAGTCTCACCAACTGATCTGCTACGGACTTGACAGAATTGCAGAAGTGCACAGGCATGTTCCACCTAATAAGCTGCAGGAGATCTTCCTTGATATTCCCCTGAAAGACCTCATTAGACCTAAAGAGATCCAGCTTCTGATCAGCCACAAAGAAGGGCAGCTGGTGCCCCAAAACGTCCGCTCTATTGGTGACCTGGTGCTCTGGGATGATCCACTCGGGAAAACAGTCGGGGCACGCATCCAGATCTCTTCGAGGAAGTCATCTTGAGGGCCCACACATCCAAGACTCATTTCGCAAGATCTATGAGAACCGCATCAGTCAAGTATCGAGAGTTTGCAAAAGACCCAGCTCCCTGCCATTATCCAGATCACTCCAAATCTCAGGCTAGCACAGCCATCAGCAGCAGAGACTTTCTGAAGTGGTGGAGGTGGGAAAGTATTGGAGCCGCCGGCCAGCCAAGATGTGGAGGTTGTCGCTGCGGGAACTGCCAGCCAGGAGGTAAAGAAATGACGCTTGCAGAGGAGAGGGAGATGGAGCTCGTGAGAAATGGCTTGACATACACAACTGGAGATGATCACAGCACTGAACCACACTGGCACGCTAAATATCCGTGGACAGAAGATCCAATAACGCTACCAAACAACAAGAAAGCAGTAGAAGCAACATTCCTCAGAACTGAGAGGCAGCTGTCAAAAGAACCTGAGTGGAAGAAGGCCTATACTGCGCAAATCAATGAGATGGTGAATAACAGGGCTGCAATAAAGCTGTCCGAAGACGTCCAGCAGAATTGGACCGGGCCAGTGTGGTGCATAAGCCATCTCATCGCGCCAAATCCACACTCAGTCTCTACGCCAGTCAGACTAGTGTGGAACAGCAGCCAAAAGTACAAAGGTCTCAGTCTAAACGATATCCTCATCAAAGGTCCTGATGTCCTGAACCCGATCAGAGCTGTCCTGCTGAGGTTCGAACTGGTGTCTATGCTGCCCTTGGTGACATCCGCAAGATGTATAACTCCGTCTGGCTGGAAGATCAAGAGGTCCACCTGCACAGATTTCTGTGGCGTAACAGTGAAGATACTAAAATAGAGGATTATGCCATCACAAGAGTTAACAACGGAGACAAACCTGCCGGTTGCATAGCCCAAGTCGCCATGCGAGAGACTGCAAACTTGCCTTCATTAAGTTATTTCAAAGAAGAGAGACGTGTGCTGGAAGAAGATGCCTACGTCGATGACATTCTAACTTCACACAACGACCTTGACCATCTGAAATGCCTCACAGCCAACATCGAGCACATCCTGAAAGGTGGAGGATTCTACATGAAGCCTTGGGTCTACTCTTTTCAAAGTGGGAGGAAAGATCCCAAGAGTGAAATGCCCAGAACAGAGCTAAAGACTATGATCCTGCCAAACCAGCTGATGGAAGATGAAAACAAAGCCCTTGGCCTTGGTTACACCGTCGATGATGACAAGCTTCATGTCATGGTTGCAGTTAACTTTTTAAAGAAAAGGAGGAAGATGCGCCTTGGTCAAAACCTACTGAGAGAAGAAGTTAGAAATCAAACTCGGATCCACTCACTAGAAGAGCTTCTAAGCCAAGTTTCTGGCCTGTATGACCCACTCGGCCTTGTGACTCCTGTTAAGCAAAGGGTGCCATTCTGGTTAGGAGAGCTTTCCAAGAAGCCAAAGTAAGGTACTGCTTAGAAGACACGTGGGACGCTGCCTTGTCTGAAGGTCTCAGAGAAGACGCAATAAAGCTATTAGAAGAATATGCTGACCTGAGCCAACTTCGCTTTGACAGATCTCTGACTCCACCAGATCTCTGTGCAAAGCCCAGTGCCATCACGTTCTCGGATGGCAGCCAAACGCACGGGCGCTGTGATGTATCTTCGCTGGAGCTGCAGCCATGGTGTTGTTGTGAGACTAGTCGAGTCCAAAGCCAAGTTGACCCCTCTCGACCACAGAGGCGATCCTGTGAAAGCTGAGATGTCCGGAGCCGTATTTGCAGCCCGTCTCAAGACCTACTTCCAGAGACACTGCCGACTCCAGGTCGAGAAATGGTACCCTCTTGTCGACAGTCAGACCGTCCTGGGCGCAATACAGCGTGAGAGTTATGGCTACCAGACCTTCTTCGCGAACCGTGTTGGCGAGATTCAGAGCAGCACCGACGTCCAGGACTGGTGGTGGATTCCAGGGCTAGCAAACATCGCAGACATCATCACCAGAGGTGCCAATCCAGATGCCCTAACTGAGGACTCCGAGTGGCAGTCGGGTCCAAAGTTCCTCCAACTTCCTTATGATGAGTGGCCGAAAAAATCTGCTAAAGACGTTGCAGCCCAGACCCGAGACAAAGTCACAAGGCTCCAGAAAAAGACATTTGTAGCAGTACTTACCAGAAGTCGCCTGAAGACTGCACAAGATCCATCAAACGATCCAGCATATGATCCAGCCCGGGTAGAGTCCAGAAGACCAGCAGGATTAGCAATTCGACAGCTCGTCGATCAAAAGCGCTTCAGCAACCTGAGAAAGTTGGTCGGGACTAGGGATGGGTACCGAAACCCGGTATTAAACTAGCCCCGGGGCTAAATTATGAAAGACCGTAGTATCAATAAGATCTGACGCTATCGGTTCTGCTTTCTGTACTGGAGGAGAAAAAAAGAATGTACTATGTATTCGCTTAATAATATGTTATCGTGCACATTTTATCTCACCAAACATTTCTAATGTGGATCATATTAAGACGTTTGTCTGTGAGATCTGCGAGATCTCTCATGCGCGCCGCGGAGGCTGTCTGTCACAGCGCTCTGTCACACACACAACACAACGAGCGCGGCGCATGCGCACATCAGTATGAAAACCTCCGCTTAATACAAAGAGTGACGATAGCGGAGAGAGCATAACCTTCCAAAGTGTGGTTACACTTCTCTAGAGTTAATGCAGACAACGCTCGTTGTCATAAGTGCAATAAAATGTTTGCATGTAAGGGCGGAAACACAAGCAATCTGTCTAAGCACCTTTCAAAAGTGCATTATATGCAGACAGAGAAATGCAAAGTTTTTGACTGCCTAGCTAGCTCAGCTCTGGTTGTTGCCCCATCTACGTCTGGTATGTATGCTAAAATCATGTTGAATCAACGTTGTTCACGTCATATAAAATAAATGTAAAATCTCCCTGGTTTGTTAACCTTATGTAGAAATTCTGTTGATTTCTTTTGTTTTTAAAATTCCAAATAAAGAAAAATCAGTATGTAAATGTAAACATTTATTTGGCTAACTTAAATGAACAGCACTTAAATGCACAGCACAAACTCAAGTTAGTTTACTATATATATATATGTGTGTGTGTGTGTGTGTGTGTGTATATGTGTGTGTATAATAGCTATATGTTCAAACATGGCTGTTTCTTGCACTACAAATAATTGTTTTATTAATAAAAAAAAATAAGGAAATGTTAATTCTGTTCTCAACTTGTTCTTAAAAAAAATACACACACAACACAACACAAAGTACCGATAAGAATACCGTTAAAGTACCGGACCGTTAAGCAGTATCGGTAAGAGTAGTAATACCGTTAAAACCTTAACAATACCCATCCCTAGTCGGGACTGTGGCGTGGATCTGGAGAGCAGCTAAAAAGTTCTTGAGTGCTAAGAGCAGAGAACAAGAAAAGTGGGAGGCAGTTCCATCCTCGGGTGTCCTTACAGTCAACAAAAGACGAGACGTGTTCCGAGACCTTTGCCTAGCAGCTCAAGAGGGTATCAACTTCCCAAGTGCCACAATAAACAGACTTGTCGTTTACAGGGATCAGACAAGTGGACTTCTGGTTTGTGGTGGCAGAGTTCAGACCTTTGGAGATGACCGCAGAGCTGTTCCTCTTCTACCATTCCAAGCTTGGTTATCCACCCTGCTAGCCAGAGAAGCACATAGTGAGGGACACGATGGAGTGGCGGGAACTCTATTGCAAATGAGAAGGAAGGCATGGGTCATAAGAGGAAGAATTATTGCCCGTAAAGTTGTTGACAAGTGTATCTTCTGCAGGAATGCAAAAGCAAGAACCTGCAAACAGATAATGGGAAACTTACCTGAGGAGAGGTCAAGTCCTGCTGCACCATTCGAGTTCACGTCTGTTGACCTATTTGGACCTTACTATGTGAAGGATGATGTGAAGAAGAGAGTATTTATGAAAGTATGGGGTGTCGTATTTTGCTGTATGTCCAGCAGAGCCATCCATGTCGAGTTAGCAAACACATTATCAACAGAGAGCTTTCTGCTTACCTATCAGAGGTTCAAAATCTGGTCGGATCCTGGTACAAACTTTGTCGGAGCAAGACCTGTCCTAAAAGAAATGTATACTTACCTGAATCAACAGGACAAAGAGTCGCTTGAAGAGTATGCTGCCAGAAATGAGACCACCTGGACGTGGAAAATCCTCCCGGCCGATTCACCTCACCGAAACGGAGCCGCCGAAGCTGCTGTCAGAGTCACTAAAAGAGCCCTCCAAAGTCTTACCAATGTGGAGGGCCTTACCTTCAGTGAGTTCCTGACTGCGCTCCAGCTAGCTGCTAATCTTGCTAATGAGAGACCCATCGACGCCAGAGTTCAAAGCTGAGAAGAGCGCATCCACTACATCACGTGCCAGTGGAAGATCAGGTCGGAGACCAGCCCACCTGAGAGTGCGATCTTTTCTAGGCATGGCCACGAAAAAGATCGAGTGGGAGGTGTCGTGCTGACCTGGTGGAGGTGTGGCTGGCTTCCGTGTGTATTGCCGTGTTGTGGTTCAGCGTGTCGGGTTTTTTCTCCTGCGTGCAGCCTTCCCTGTGCGCGCTCTGTATGCCGGCGCGCACGTGACTGTGCGCGCTCTGATTCAGGCTCAACCAGGTGATTTTAATTGTGAAAATTGGAAGCGCACCTGGTTCAGTGTTTAAAAGACACGCATTAGTCATTTGAAAGAGGTACAACGGGAAGAGCGGTCGGCAGAGGCGCAAATTCATTCACTGTGAGGAACTGGGACTTTTTCTTTTGATTCTGACGGACTATTGGTTTTTCACCTACTACATGCTGTTACATGTGACTGTTACATGCTGTTACATGTGATCCTACTACATCAACTGATCAAAATAAATATTTCCTGAGTGAAATCCCAAGTCTGGTCCTTTTCAAGTGTAGGGCACCTCACAGTTAAAAGACACTTGACAGTGGAAACCCACTTGACAGTAAAAACACTTGACATTATGTTTATCAATTCTCTTTACTTAAATGAAGATTACATCACAAGACAAATTTATTCAGAAAACCATGAAATTCCAAAGGTTTACATACTTTTTCTTGCCACTGTACCCTGTCATTGTGAAATAAAAAACACCAATCACAGTCACTGGCACTATCCTAAGTGCAAATCTGTTTTAAAGAGGAAGCACTCTTTACACACTCATCTTTAAAAACATGCAATAGTTGTAACGCTATGGTAAATGAGTCATACAATGGAAATACATTTTTTATTTCAATGCGTAGGGTTAACTCTTCAGCATAACAAGTTCAAGGAAGGTATGTTTTTTTGGATTAATGGTTGAAGTAGAGTTTTAGATAAAATCCTATTCTAAATGTAATTGGATTTATTTAAGTTATTTTTTTAGTAATGTGTAAGTGTTACCATACCAATACAACTTGCCACCACTGAAGGAAAGAAATGTGGCATCTGTTGTGGTCACCTTGGTTACAAGCTTCCGCCACCCAGACTTATATTCAGTAAAAGCTAAATAAAATAAAATATAGGCTGTGTCCAAATTCAGGGTCTACATCCTTCGGAGTCCTCATTTGAAGGATGTTACGTCACAGCGCCGCGACGAAGGCTGTCCAAATTCGTAGGATCCTTCAAATGCGGCCCACAAATACTTCCTCCTTTTCCCCGAATTGGAAGGAAAAGGAGGTGGATCCTTTCCCGTCCTACCTATCCCATAATTCTTTTCGGCAGAGCGTAATGGCGGACGAAGCGAGCGGTAGCAGAGTGGGAGAGGAGTATGCTTTTAGATGTAAGTTTTTAAAAAACTGGCTTTTAAAAAAAAATATATTTTTTAGTGGTTGTCTAGTTAGGCATTTTGTTTTAGCGTTAAGTATTTTTTTACATTTGTACGTTTATATGTACAAATAAAACATTACTTTCGTAAACTAGCTTCTTCCTTACTGCCTGTGTGAATATCCTCTTACACACAGATAATTTGTTAGTGATTGAAGCTGTTTTTAACGCTTCCAGGGACGAAAGAGCAGACAGAAGTTTTTATAAAGCTCCGGGAGAGAACGAGCGATGAGCTCTTCACCGGAGCAAAGAACTCTGCCACTGTGGGATGGAGGTACAGGAATAAATCTATTTAGAAATCCCATTGTAATATCAAGGCAGTTTTGTTTCTTTTTTGTTTTGTGCAGTACATATAACATTTCCTGCAGTCATTAAACAGCTAAAACATTTTCTTACTTCTCTTGTTTTGTCCTTTTGTAGTATTATTCTGCACAGTATTGTTCCACAATTGTCGTTTTGATATCTGTGATTAACACAATTCCAATATTTTCTCTTTTTATCCTACATTAGGATAGTTTTGGAGAAGATGGGTCTGTCTGGTAAAGTGACACCAGCCCAAGCAAAGAAAAAGTGGGACAATTTAAAAAAGAAATATAAAGTATGTCCATATATAGAAAATAATATTGTTAGTAACTACATCATCCTTGAGATACTCTAAACTGTACATCAGTCATGATCAGTTGGGTGACCTTTGACCTGTTCTAAGATGGCGCCAGCTTGTTCGGCGACTCGTCTTTCACGGGCACTCTGTTTGATGTTTATTATAGCCCTGATTTTATTCATCCACCTGGATGTGTCAGCTCTACTGTACTACGATCGACAAGCCTTGCTTAACATCCGCGACCTATATCTCCGTGAGGCTCAGGCAGCTAGTCCTGAACCAGTAGATTGGAGAAAACCTCCTCCTGTGCTGACAGGTATCCCAGCTTACCTGCGCCGACGCCCGTGGCCCTCTTCGCGGGAGGCGCTCCAGGAGACGAGGAAGGAGGGGAGGTCTGCTGGTGAAATTCAGGATCCAACTGTCCTCATGTCGAGCGGCCGCTCGGCGTCCGGTGCGGTGGCTCCGTCCTGTCTCATTGGTTTCTCCTGTCGGGGCCTTTCTTGTCCGTGGCGCTGCTGATCTACCTCGTCATCGCTGTTTCCAGCCCCTAAAGCGGTCTCGACGGGCGCTGGCCAGACCGCGTCGCCCTCGGGTCCCCACGCGACGGCTCTCCGTGCACAGGTGCAGCCGAGGCGTTGGCCACTCTAGCCTACGCCAGTTGAAGCGCATTGGACCATCGGCTAGAGACGAGCTAACCCTCCAGCTGGCCCTGTTAAATGTGCGGTCTCTGGCAAACAAAACTTTCATGCTCAACGACTTTATCTCGCGGGAGCTAGACTTTATGTTTCTGTGCGAGACCTGGGTCTCTATCGGCGATAACACGCCTTTCTCTGAACTCCTTCCACCAGACTGTAACTTTTTTAATTCCCCCCGAGTGACTGGGAGAGGGGGAGGCGTCGCTCTGTTTACAAGTCGCGTTTTCACTGTCGACAGATTCCACACGCTGGTTTGGCAAGCTTTGAGCTGCAACTGTTTGAAATTATTCAGTCTAGCCCCGTTTTGTGTGCAGTGGTGTATCGTCCACCTAAATTCAACAGAGACTTTATACATGATTTTGCTGATGTTTTGTCTGGGCTTATGGTTAAATATGATCACATTTTAATATGTGGTGATTTTAATGTTCATGTTTGTTGTGAGTCACAGTCTCTGACCCGGGACTTTCTGAACCTCCTTGACTCATTCAATCTCAAGCAATCTGTCTCTGGCCCAACGAAAAGGGTCACACACTAGACCTCGTGTTATCCTATGGTGTTTCTATCACTGTGAATGAAATCCGTGCTACGTCTTTCTCTGATCACTCCCTAATTCTGTTCACAATGTCAGTTCCATTCTCAGGTGGTGCCCCTTGTGTCTCCAAGCGGGTCTCGCGTACGCTTAACTCCTCGACTGCTGAGCAATTTTCAGCCGCCTTTAATGTCTCCCCTTTGTGTAGGCTGTCACTGAGCTACAGCTCTGAGTACTCTGCTGATGAGCTGCTTTCCATGTTCTCATCAGCTTGCACTGACATTTTGGACTCTGTTGCGCCTTTCAAGGCCAAACGCAAAAAAGCTCATACTACACCATGGCTCAACGATGCTACATGTGACCTCAGACGTGCCTGTAGGCAGGCGGAGCGCAGGTGGCAGAAGGACCGCCTCCACGTGTCCCTCCAAATCCTCCGAAGTTGCTTGGCGGATTACCACCGAGCTGTAAAACCGCCAAATAACAGTACATTTCCACCATGATCTCCAGAAACAGTCACAAACCTCAGGTTCTCTTCAATACATTAAATTCTCGTTTTGCCTCACCAGCCCTCTGTGAAAGTTTTCAAAAATTCTTCATTGAGAAAATTGCAGCACTCAGGCCTTCCCATACCTCCACCCCCCCACTTCCCCCCCCCCCTCCTCAGCCAGCTGTCCTATTGCAGTTTGAGCCCATTACCCTATCCTCCTTTCTGATGCAGTCAAACATCTGCAGCACTCAAACTGCCCTTCTGATTGTCTGCCCTCCCGTCTACTCAAGGATGCCATAGTTCTTGATACGGTTGCTCCTGCTCTTCTACTGCTGATTAATGCCATTCTCTCTTTTGGCGTCCCGGATGCCTTCAAGCATGCTGTGGTGCAGCCTCTACTAAAGAAGCCAAACCTTGACCCCTCTATCCTCTCAAACTTTAGGCCTATCTCAAAACTGCCATTTCTGTCTAAAATCCTTGAGCGTGAAGTTTATGTCCAGCTCCACTCCTTTTTATCTCATAACAACATCTACGAGAAATTCCAGTCCGGTTTTAGAACATCCCACAGCACTGAGACAGCTCTCCTGAGAGTGCTCAACGACCTGCTCCTAGCCGCTGACACGGGCAGCCCGGTGATCCTTGTGCTTCTAGATCTCACAGCAGCCTTTGACACGGTGGACCACAGGATTCTGCTGTCACGGCTTGAGCATCGCGTAGGCATCAAAGGCACTGCCCTGAAGTTTTTTCAGTCCTACCTGGCCGAAAGGAGCTTCTGTGTCCAGTTGGGAGAATTCACATCATCCGTTGCCCCCCTCACCTGTGGGGTCCCTCAAGGCTCTATACTAGGCCCTATCCTATTTTTATTGTATATTTTACCCCTAGGGGAAATCCTGGTTAAGCACAACATCTCCTTCCACTGCTATGCTGATGATGTCCAGCTGTATCTCCCCCTAAAGGCTGATGGACAGGCTGCAATCCATTCTTTGCTTGACTGTCTGTCTGACATAAAGTCATGGATGGGTTCAAACTTCCTCAACCTCAATCCGGATAAGACTGAAATAATTATTTTTGGCAAAACTTCCCCGGCCTTTTCCATCGACGCCTGGGCCCTCTCGCCTCTAACGTCAGGCCCTCTGTCAGAAATCTGGGGGTGATTTTTGATAGTGCCTTCAAGTTTGAGCAGCAGGTCAGTGCAGTAGTTAGAAAAAGCTTTTTTCATTTGAGAAATATAGCTAAGGCCAAAGCCTACCTGCCCCAGAGTGATCTAGAGAGAGTTATCCATGCTTTCATCTCCTCTCAACTGGACTACTGCAACGCTCTCTACACTGGCATTAACCTTTCCCAGCTCCGCCGCCTGCAGTTGGTCCAGAACTCAGCCGCTCGACTCCTCACTTGCACAAAAAAGCGAGAACATATCACTCCGGTCCTCGCATCACTACACTGGCTTCCCATCCGCTACGCGTTGATTTTAAACTGCTACTTATAGTCTTTAAATCCCTCCATGGTGTGGCCCCCACATACCTGTCTGAGCTTCTCCACCACCACATCCTCCAGAGCACTACGGTCAGCTGACCTACTGCTGTTGGAAGTGCCCAGGTCCAGGCTAAAAACCAAGGGGACAGAGCCTTTGCAGTAGCAGCCCCAGACTCTGAACTGCCTCCCCTCCACATCCGTGCAGCCCAGTCTCAACATTTTTAAGTCTCTCTTGAAGACTCACCTCTTTTCTCTAGCCTTTGATTAGTGTCAAAGGCTAGAAAAAGGCCTACATTATTTTAACTCCTGTAGTTATTTGTATTGTTGCCCTTCTTCTTTTATTTTTTTTTATTTTATTTTATTTTTAAATCTGTTTATATATTATGAATATTATTTCTTCCTTGTCTTCCTTTGTTTATTGCACTTAGCATTTTATTGTGAAGCACTTTGGTGTGGCTCAGCCATCTGTAAATGTGCTATATAAATAAATTTGACTTTGACTTTGACTTTAGTAACAGTTAAAAAAAATCCTAGGTTTAAGCTTACATGTTTTGTGAACAGTTTATATTTTTTTACTTGTCTTTAGGAATGCAAGTATCCAGGGTCAGGAGAGGGAGTGAGTGGGAAGCCCACTGCTGCTACTTGGCCCTGGTTTGTCCAAATGGATGAGGTTTTAGGACAAAGGCCTTCAATTTACCCCCCTGTCCTTATTGCCACCATCCCTATGGACACTCCAGGGCCAAGTGCAGCAGTGAGTGACCAAGAGGAGAGAGAGGAAGAAGAGAGGGAAAGAGATAGGCAGCCAGCAGCGAAGAAGAGGAGAAGGGACAGTGACCAGGAGGTGTTAGACCTCATCAGGGAGGACATGAGGCAGCAGAGAGAGGCTGAAGAGAGGAGAGCACAGGCTGAAGAGAGAAGGGCACAGGCTGAAGAGAGGAGGACACAGGCTGAAGAGAGGAGAGCACAGGCTGAAGAGAGGAGGGCACAGGCTGAAGAGAGGAGCACAGGCTGAAGAGAGGAGAGCACAGGCTGAAGAGAGGAGAGCACAGGCTGAAGAGAGGAGGGCACAGGCTGAAGAGAGGAGAGCACAGGCTGAAGAGAGGAGAGCACAGGCTGAAGAGAGGAGAGCACAGGCTGAAGAGAGGAGAGCACAGGCTGAAGAGAGGAGGGCACAGGCTGAAGAGAGGAGAGCACAGGCTGAAGAGAGGAGAGCACAGGCTGAAGAGAGGAGAACACAGGCTGAAGAGAGGAGGACACAGGCTGAAGAGAGGAGAGCACAGGCTGAAGAGAGGAGAGCACAGGCTGAAGAGAGGAGAGCACAGGCTGAAGAGAGGAGGGCACAGGCTGAAGAGAGGAGGGCACAGGCTGAAGAGAGGAGAGCACAGGCTGAAGAGAGGAGAGCACAGGCTGAAGAGAGGAGAGCACAGGCTGAAGAGAGGAGAGCACAGGCTGAAGAGAGGAGCACAGGCTGAAGAGAGGAGGGCACAGGCTGAAGAGAGGAGAGAACAGGCTGAAGAGAGGAGAGCACAGGCTGAAGAGAGGAGAGCACAGGCTGAAGAGAGGAGAGCACAGGCTGAAGAGAGGAGGGCACAGGCTGAAGAGAGGAGGGCACAGGCTGAAGAGAGGAGAGCACAGGCTGAAGAGAGGAGGGCACAGGCTGAAGAGAGGAGGGCACAGGCTGAAGAGAGGAGAGCACAGGCTGAAGAGAGGGCACAGGCTGAATAGAGGAGGGCACAGGCTGAAGAGAGGAGGGCACAGGCTGAAGAGAGGAGAGCACAGGCTGAAGAGAGGAGAGCACAGGCTGAATAGAGGAGGGCACAGGCTGAAGAGAGGAGGGCACAGGCTGAAGAGAGGAGAGCACAGGCTGAAGAGAGGAGAGCACATACTGAAGAGAGGAGAGCACAGGCTGAAGAGAGGAGAGCACATACTGAAGAGAGGAGAGTACAGGCTGAAGAGAGGAGAGCACAGGCTGAAGAGAGGAGAGCACAGGCTGAAGAGAGGAGAGCACATACTGAAGAGAGGAGAGTACAGGCTGAAGAGAGGAGAGCACAGGCTGAAGAGAGGAGAGCACATACTGAAGAGAGGAGAGTACAGGCTGAAGAGAGGAGAGCACAGGCTGAAGAGAGGAGAGCACAGGCTGAAGAGAGGAGGGCACAGGCTGAAGAGAGGAGAGTACAGGCTGAAGAGAGGAGAGCACAGGCTGAAGAGAGGAGAGCACATACTGAAGAGAGGAGGGCACAGGCTGAAGAGAGGAGAGCACAGGCTGAAGAGAGGAGAGCACAGGCTGAAGAGAGGAGAGCACAGGCTGAAGAGAGGAGAGCACATACTGAAGAGAGGAGAGTACAGGCTGAAGAGAGGAGAGCACAGGCTGAAGAGAGGAGGACACAGGCTGAAGAGAGGAGAGCACAGGCTGAAGAGAGGAGGGCACAGGCTGAAGAGAGGAGAGCACAGGCTGAAGAGAGGAGAGCACAGGCTGAAGAGAGGAGAGCACAGGCTGAAGAGAGGAGAGCACAGGCTGAAGAGAGGAGAGCACAGGCTGAAGAGAGGAGAGCACATACTGAAGAGAGGAGAGTACAGACTGAAGAGAGGAGAGCACAGGCTGAAGAGAGGAGGACACAGGCTGAAGAGAGGAGAGCACAGGCTGAAGAGAGGAGGGCACAGGCTGAAGAGAGGAGGGCACAGGCTGAAGAGAGGAGGCACAGGCTGAAGAGAGGAGGCACAGGCTGAAGAGAGGAGGGCACAGGCTGAAGAGAGGAGGACACAGGCTGAAGAGAGGAGGGCACAGGCTGAAGAGAGGAGGGCACAGGCTGAAGAGAGGAGGACACAGGCTGAAGAGAGGAGGGCACAGGCTGAAGAGAGGAGGGCACAGGCTGAAGAGAGGAGGGCACAGGCTGAAGAGAGGAGGACACAGGAGAGCAGGGAGAGGATGGACAGGCTTTTCTCCATTCTGGAGCGTTGGGTCCCCAATTATTTATTTTTTTTCTTGGGGTGGGAGGGATTACATTTTTTCCATTGTTAGCTTCAGTTGTTTGAAATAAACTGTTTGAAATAAATACTTCTCATTCATTGTATTTCTTTTTTTTATTTTCCATAATTTTCAAAGTAAAAGGAACATTTGTAAAGAAAATTAAGTGTATAATTATTTAATAACATTCAGAAAACAAAATTGAGGTAACAAAATTCAAGAACATACAGAAACTATTTACAGACCTATTTACAGGACAACAGATTTTAACAAATCACTGCAGGATTAATCTGAGTGACCAGGTATTGGACCATTTTATGTTTAATTACAACGGTACAGTACATCAGAATAAGTGTTTAACAGATAAAAGCATTATTCTACCTTAAGACAAATTGAAATATCAAAACTCCAATTATTTTTTAATACAATGCACATTATACATTTTACATGAATAATTATATACATATTATTTATATATATATATATATATATATATATATATATATATATATATATATATATATATATATTATTTAGATAGATAGATAGAGTTTCTCTGACAAAACAAGCTAAAGTTTAGCCTATGCTTCGGCTCAATGAATTTGTAGGGGAAATTAGCAGAATTATTATATAAAAATAGGCTATAATGGCTTACCTGGATATGACTGTCTTGTAGTCTGTTATAAAAAAACTATCCGACGACGAGCAAAGAAAGTATTCAATTTATTTAATTGTTTTATTTCTTCCAAAAGAATTAAAATAAGGAGAATAACTCTTTGTTTGTCCCGCTTCTTGCTTAGCGCTGTCACGGTTGCTAGGCGACAGGATATGAGCAACGGGTAAAGGAGGGAACTGAAAGAAGGGTAGGCTGTCCAAATTCACAAACACCGACTTCCGGGTTTTGCGGTCGTCGGAGGACCCGTCCTCCTTCGACTGGGTAGGAAGGATCCTAAGGAGGATGCAGACCCTGAATTTGGACACAGCCATAGTTTTATGTAACCCAGGTAAAGTAGCTCATTTCCGGTTCCCACCTTTAAGATCCGGGGCAAAGGATCACGCGCTCACCTGTTTTGGCTGCTACAAACACGGTGGCTGCTGCTCTGCTCTGCGTTTTTCTTGGACTCTACGCTGGGTGTAGGGAGAAATCCGTGTGGGAACTGTTATTGATTCAAACAACTACTCAACGGTGAGTCAATCTCAGTGTAATTTGCGTTGTGCGGCCGAGGTAATGTGGTCGCTGCTATTAAAAACCCGAGAGTTAGCGGCTAACATACCGTGCTGCTCCAAACACAGTCAGTGCGACTGGTGGGGTTTTTGTTAAAAACGTCTGTTCTATTTTTATTTGACACCATATTCGTGGTATATTAAAAAACACTTTTGATTATTAGTTTGTTGTTTCAGTGGTTCTTTTCTTTTGTAATTGAATGCTGAATGGCTTTGACGTTTTTGAATTGTTGTACAACTACACTCAATATTAATTGGAAGTTACTAAATTAATTGAATGTGTTTAATTTTGGAGTTAATTAGCTATGAAGCTAATTGAATTTAATTTGAAGTGCACTTACTCTGAATTGGAAGTTGTTTTTTATTGAATGAATCGATCAATAAGATAAGTTATTTTTGTATGTAATATGGATATTTGATATGTATACATGTCTATGTATATATTAAATGTATCAGGTATGTATATATGGTATAGTATTTAATATAATTGCTAATTTATGTTTTTTGACCTCTCTCAGGTCAGTTTTTTTTTACACCCACATGACAACAGTTGATGGCGAGCTACCCACATGCTGCTGTTCGGTAGGATAAATCATTGAACACTTATTCCTTCCTGGACAACGGCCTATTCTGTTTTTGGACTTTTTCTGGATTACCGAACCTTGGAACTCTGATTATTGAATTTGGACTGAGATAAATTGTCATTGTGGGTTTCTTTTTTATTATTGTCTATATCTAAACTATAAATGGTAAACTAAGATCAATATATTGTCTATATGCCTATAATAATTAATATCTTGTTAATATATATGCTTGTTAATCCTGTGGTTTACGTAAAAAAAATATAACTGGATTTAACCTGTCATTTCTGTCTTGTGGTTATTCACACACGCTGGCTCCTCAGACAAACCTACTTCTGGTCGCCAAGAATAGTGGCACACTGCTCAATTGGCCGTAGTCAGACCCCTTGCCCTACAAGCGTTACATTTAACATATAACATTATTCTTTTCCTTTTGTGGTGGAATGTTAAAAGTGAATGAACTTTTAAATATATTAGGAGTTGTTATTGGGGGGCATTATAACATTTATCTATGATAACATAATTGGGAGGTAATTTAATTTGTCTTTAACCTTAACTGGTCCTCCATCTAGGAAATATAAAATCAAATATAAATTGGCTTTACAAGTTTTAATGTATTTCTCCCCTTTTTTTTTGAACAACACATGACAATGAAAAGACAGAAAAGTATAAAAAGAAGAAACTAAATCCTTTCAGTGTTCCTCATGTAGTACACGCTTCTCATCCACTGCTACCTTAAGGAAACATAAATTGACCAAACACCAAAAACTTACTGAACCCATATTCCTTGTGGATGAAGTAAAGGGATATTTGTCACCACTAAGGACAAATCTGGACCATGTACCATCATTTATGTATGTAAATCATTTTGCAGACAAGTCCTTGATGGTAAAGGGTCAGCCTGCATAGAGTTTATGGCCATGGCTACAATCTGATCATGATCTGACCTCAGACAAGCTTTGTGTTTCTTGTCTTTTTCCCTGTTCTTTGTCTCCCTCGTGTGGTCTTTGCTTCCCTTTCCAGGTGTGTTCTTCCAATCCCCCTCATCAACTGGTGGATAAAGACTTCCAGCTCTCCTCTATTCAGTACCAGATTGTTACGTCTACTCATGGTAGAGTATAGTGGCTCCCACCTGTCTTGTCTTAACTTTGATACTTTTTGATTTCCATCTAATGTTTATTCCTGTTTTTACAGCACTGCTGTCTACCTTCCTGCCAGGATCATGCCTTGCCTACTCCAGCCAAGCCTCAGCTTAGCCACAGCCAAGCAAACCAAGCGTCAACCTGTTCTTAGAAATAAAACGTTTTTATCCTGTAGTTTGATGTCCTGCTCTTAAGCCTAACAGAAGCCACATCTACTTAAATATGAAAACGTCACCTTATCCCCTGACAGTGACGATAACCTGTACAGGGAGGACATCGAGTCAGTACACGTAAAAACAAATAGGCAAATGAGTTCAGTTCTAATAAAAAATATAGTGGAATATCTCTGCGAATCCTAAAAAAAAATACCCTCTAAACTGCCTGAAGATTTTATCATTCAAGACCTCAAATTCCACAGAAACTTTGATGAAACCACATGTCCATATTGTCTTATTTGTCTGATCACTTGATTTGTCACGTCAAGGCTGAGAAATGTGAATTCCGTGTACCCAGCGTCTCCTTTCTCGGCTACATTGTCTCCCAGGGTAAAATTCAGATGGACCCCTCCAAAGTGTCGGTCGTACTAGATTGGCCATCTCCGTGCAGTCAAACAACTGCAACGCTTCTTGGGGTTTGCCAATTTCTATAGGCGTTTCATCCGCGACTATAGTACCCTGGCGGCTCCTCTGACCGTACTTACGTCATATAAGGTTCCGTTTGTCATTTTTATGCAAAAAGAAAAATGTGAGAAAACAGTCTGTAAATGGAGACCACTTTTCAGCCTTGTGTTTTATGAAGCATTCATTTTTTAGGATAGACAGCAACATCTGGAGTGCTCCTCAGCTTGTCGATTATTACTTGACCAGGAGCCGGCCGGAGCAGCAGGGGCCCTTGTTAAGGATCATATTAATCTCCTCACATGAAATGATTGTCTCCCTCTTTCAATATTATAGATGAGATCCCATTAAGAAGCACAGCAGGTTTATGTGTCACCAAATAAAGCAAAATGAAAGGAACTCAATGCCTCACTCGATTACTGCAGATAAAAGGAGATGGATCATGCCGAGAAGAGCTATTCCACTTCAAAACGGGTGGCATAAAATACTGGAGATGCTTGAAATGTAATTGTGTTTGGACCAAAAGGGTCTTGCTTGTTGAATGGAGGCCTTTTAATGCTCAACCTCTGGACTGAAGTCTTCATAGGGTTAATTTCAAAACCATAGAAAAACAGAATGAAGAATTAGATAGAATAAGAAAAAAGTGTACCTGAACTGAACAGTAAATGTAATAGAGTAGTGTTTCTACAGAAAGTGGTCTACAGAGAATGTAAATCAGCTCTAAACACGGCCCTTGTCCATGAATTCATGTGTTTTACCCGCCGCCAAACTCCATGTGATCTGTTCTGACCAAGGTGCACAAAGTTGGGATGTAGAGGTGATGTCACAAACAAAAGTGTTTTTTTAGTGAAAGTCTATAACATAAAAAGACGTAATAAACACTACAAAATCAGACCATTTTGGTAGCTGTAGTTGCGCTGAATACCAGCCATTTGTTTTTTTATTGCGCTCTATGGGTAAAATCCCTTCTGGGCCAAACCGGAATTTTCTCCGCTGCAATACCTTGAATGGCCACTAATCATGTAATGGGGCAGTGCCCTATCCAGTTCTAATAATACATCTATGAGGAAATCCCATTGGCAAATGCCAACGCTAATACAGTTAATCAACATGGTCTTTTTCACTTTTATCCTGTAAAATAATAATGTAGGAGACAGGTGCGTGCACTGTGAATGTGTGTGTCTGTTTTCCTAGTGTAGCGAGGCGGGGAGTCACGTGGTGTAGTATGAGCAGAGGTTTGAAAAGGCACTTACCTGTAGCAGGGGAGGAGAGAGGCTCTGTTTATTTGTTTTTTTCTTCATTTATGTTTATCCATACGTTTGTACTCTTCCATCAGTATTCGCTGTGATAGCTGAGTGTTCTTTAAATAAATCACCGTAAAGCATTCTGGATCAAGCGTCTCTGTTTACAATAGGGATTTCAATAGTGTGTCAGGAATATATGTACAGGACCCATCTTAACCTCTCAGCAGCAATAGGAAGTACGCTACAAATAAGAAAGCACAAACACACGCATCAACCACAAACTCCTACAGTGTTGACGCGTGTTTAGGAGCTTTGCAAAGAAAAAATAATTCAGATTGGAGCCAGGAATACGACAATTTAAGAGGTACTGAGGCCTTTAACAGGCTGACTTGGATTAATTAATCTAGAATTAATTGATGTTTTAAAAATCAATTTAAATGCACTTTTATTAAATGCTTTAATTGTATTTAAATGGCACTAAAATCATCCATTGGGTTGTACGTGTGTTCAGGTAAGTTTTGGTTTGGGTTGTTGGTTTCTTTGCACCATGCACCAAACACTCACTTAACCATGCATTCATTACACTATTGATTTCAAGATTCAAGATTTTTATTCGTCACATACAAAATTATATACAGCATATATAACCAGCAGTGAAATGTGAGTCAGGTCTGCTCCATGGACAGTGCAATTATTTAGGAAAACACACAGATGAAAATATACATAAATGTAGCTATGTAAGAATGAAATAAAAGTAAACAATAAAAAATATAAGAATAAAATCTAAAAAAATATAAAAAGTGTGTAATGTGGGAATAAATCTAGATCGCAAAATAATGTACATGAATGTAAACTGTAGACTTAAAATATTAAAAAATGTACAGGGATGTACAGTGTGCATATATGCATTTAGCTGTGGTCTTAAATATTAAGAATCACATGAAGGTGCAGGAAGCAAATGTGCAAAACAGTTTGTAGCAAAACAGAGTGACACTGTCAGTGTGTCAGTGTGAGGTGGCTGGTTTTGAGTTCAAGAGCCTGATGGCCTGTGGGAAAAAACTCCTCCTAAGTCTCTCAGTTTTGCCATCAGGCTACGGTAGCGCTACCAGATGGCAGCAGAGTGAAAATATGATTACTGGGGTGGGTGGAGTCTTTGATGATTTTTGCAGCTCTGCTTCTGCAGCGTTTGTGGTAGATGTCCTGCAGAGAGGAGAGCAGACCTGAAATGCGCTCAGCTAAGCGCACAACTCTCTGCAGGGCTTTGCAGTCTTGACTGGAGCTGTTCCCATACCACACTGAGATACATTGAGTCAATAAGCTTTCTATAGCTCCAGAATAGAAAGTTTTCAGGATTGCTGGTGAGACCCTGAATTTCCTCAGCTGTCGCAGATAGTACAGTCTTTGCCTGGCTTTATTTACCTGAGTTTGAGTGTGAGTAGTCCAAGTCAGGTCCTCAGAGATGTTTACACCAAGGTACTTGAAGCTACTCACCCTCTCCACAGGGGTCCCGCCTATTGTAAGAGGAGTGTAGGAGTGTGTATTGATTATACTGACATTGAGTTGTTTAATTATATTTGAACTTTTTGTGCACTTTTTTTGCAAAAGAGGGACTATGCAAAAGCTAAAAGCATGTGATAGACATTCAATTCAGACAAATGAGACACGTTGTGACTTTGTTTTGATATCTTATCGGGTATGGGTGTGGCAAGCCTGTAACGAAGTGGCCATTTTTGTGAAAATAAAACGTCTCTTAACTCTCAAACACCTTCTCGGATCGAGTTGGACCCAAAAAGGCGTTTGTGCACATTCATGACCTGAACACAAAGATATGTAAATAAAAGGGTTATCTTTAGAAATGGCTCTCCAGCGCCCCCTAAAAACTTATAATGGGACTGTTAGAGTTTTGCAGTAAGAAAAAGTTGTCAAATTGTATATGACCAAAAAAAAAGGCCAACAAGCCTTTTTTAAAAATAATTTTACAGAAAAATTATAATTAGAAAAATATATAACTCGAGCAAAAACGTCAAGAAAAACGCCTGTCTATTTTACACACATGTGTTTAGCTCATTTTGCCCAAGTTTGGTGTCTGTGGAATGAAGCAGCTATTTTCTGTGTTCTTTTAAAAAAGAGGTGTATTCTAAGTCTGTTCACATTTTCAATTCAAAATGGCCGCCTTCCCGTGTGTGATAGGGTGTGGTCCCCATTGGCTTTTTTGTTCATAAGCCCATGGTGGATGTGTGTACCAAGTTTCATTTGCCT
>CM044558.2:2490231-2572731 GCA_024416835.2 Perccottus glenii
CAATTAGGTCGTGAGTTCAAAAAAAAAAAAACATTCTCGGCCGACTCCGGTCTTTCTGTGAGGAGTCTGCATGTCCTCCACGTGTTACCGTAGGTTCTCTCCGGGTACTCCAGCTTCCTCCCACCGTCCAAACATCTGCATGTACAGGTTATTTGGCAAATCTAAAGTGTCCCTAGTGAATGAATGTGAGTAAGAGGACCCCCTCGAAAATGAGATGATTCATCCTCAAGCAAAATGTGAATAAATAAATATATAAAATAAAATTACAGCAATGGTACATAGAAAAAGTATCGGCATGTTCTGTCGGAGCATCGGGGCCACAGCGTCAGGAGATAATATTCACACAGAGGAGGTGACATGTACGATTTACGAGTGCTATTAGGCTCACTAAAAGGGTTCTCTCTCAGTCTTTTAGTGAGGCCTCAGATGGCCCTAAGCACTCTGTGTCCCCTGGGTAAACCATAGTGGACCAGTTCGATGTGATGGCCATAGGGCAAGGCTACCATGGCTGTTCACATGCTGACCACCAGAAATAACCATAAACCTGTACACCCTACCTTTTAAATGAAGACAATACTTCCATGTACTTACAATGCATTATATTTATATGCTACCCAAGCAATTTTTTAAAATGAAAAAAAAAAAAACACTTTCAATTAAAGCAGACACATGGGATATGCTCTACCAGAGACACTCTACGTAGAGTAAAATTATAAATGGCAGAAATCTATAAAATGAGGTGAGAATAAGTACACTCCATTTATTCTGTGTTTACGGCACACTTACTCCAAATAACGCATTTTACTGACAATGTTTCTATCTCTTACAGATTATCCTCAGGTCCAACTTATTCTTCTACATGTCACTCCTATATATATGTTTTGTTCACAAGTTGGTTCAATTGGTGACAGGTGCATTAAATGGTCAACATATAGATCGTATAGAAACATATTCAAAGTCTTTATGTTTTTTAATGTTTGTGCTACAATTTTAAGTCAAAGTCAAAGTCAAATTTATTTCTATAGTACATTTACAGATGGCTGAGCCACACCAAGTGCTTCACAATAAAATGCTAAGTGCAATAAACAAAGGAAGACAAAGAAGAAATAATATTCATAATATATAAACAGATTAAAATAAAATGAAGAAGGGCAACAATACAAATAACTACAGGAGTTAAAATAATGTAGGCCTTTTTCTAGCCTTTGACACTAATCAAAGGCTAGAGAAAAGAGGTGAGTCTTCAAGAGAGACTTAAAAATGTTTAGAGACTGGGCTGCACGGATGTGGAGGGGGAGGCAGTTCCAGAGTCTGGGGGCTGCTACTGCAAAGGCTCTGTCCCCTTGGTTTTTAGCCTGACCTGGGCACTTCCAACAGCAGTAGGTCAGCTGACCGTAGTGCTCTGGAGGGGATGTGGTGGTGGAGAAGCTCAGACAGGTATGTGGGGCCACACCATGGAGGGATTTAAAGACTATAAGTAGCAGTTTAAAATCAACGCGGTAGCGGATGGGAAGCCAGTGTAGTGATGCGAGGACCGGAGTGATATGTTCTCGCTTTTTTGTGCAAGTGAGGAGTCGAGCGGCTGAGTTCTGGACCAACTGCAGGCGGCGGAGCTGGGAAAGGTTAATGCCAGTGTATAGAGCGTTGCAATAGTCCAGTTGAGAGTAGATGAAAGCATGGATAACTCTCTCTAGATCACTCTGGGGCAGGTAGGCTTTGGCCTTAGCTATATTTCTCAAGTGAAAAAAGCTTTTCCTGACTACTGCACTGACCTGCTGCTCAAACTTGAAGGCACTATCAAAAATCACCCCCAGATTTCTGACAGAGGGCCTGATGTTAGAGGCGAGAGGGCCCAGGGCGTCGATGGAAAAGGCCGGGGAAGTTTTGCCAAAAATAATTATTTCAGTCTTATCCGGATTGAGGTTGAGGAAGTTTGAACCCATCCATGTCTTTATGTCAGACAGACAGTCAAGCAAAGAATGGATTGCAGCCTGTCCATCAGCCTTTAGGGGGAGATACAGCTGGACATCATCAGCATAGCAGTGGAAGGAGATGTTGTGCTTAACCAGGATTTCCCCTAAGGGTAAAATATACAATAAAAATAGGATAGGGCCTAGTATAGAGCCTTGAGGGACCCCACAGGTGAGGGGGGCAACGGATGATGTGAATTCTCCCAGCTGGACACAGAAGCTCCTGTCGGCCAGGTAGGACTGAAAAACTTCAGGGCAGTGCCTTTGATGCCTACGCGATGCTCAAGCCGTGACAGCAGAATCCTGTGGTCCACCGTGTCAAAGGCTGCTGTGAGATCTAAAAGCACAAGGATCACCGGGCTAACGGTGTCAGCGGCTAGGAGCAGGTCGTTGAGCACTCTCAGGAGAGCAGTCTCAGTGCTGTGGGCTGTTCTAAAGCCGGACTGGAATTTCTAGATGTTGTTATGAGATAAAAGGAGTGGAGCTGGACATAAACTTCTCGCTCAAGGATTTTAGACAGAAATGGCAGTTTTGAGATAGGCCTAAAGTTTGAGAGGATAGAGGGGTCAAGGTTTGGCTTCTTTAGTAGAGGCTGCACCACAGCATGCTTGAAGGCATCCGGGACGCACCCAAAAGAGAGAATGGCATTAATCAGCAGTAGAAGAGCGGGAGCAACCGTATCAAGAACTATGGCATCCTTGAGTAGACGGGAGGGCAGACAATCGGAAGGGCAGTTTGAGTGCTGCAGATGTTTGACTGCATCAGAAAGGGAGGATAGGGTAATGGGCTCAAACTGCAATAGGACAGCTGGCTGAGGGAGGGTGGGGAGTGGGAAGTGGGGGTGGAGGTATGGGAAGGCCTGAGTGCTGCAATTTTCTCAATGAAGAATTTTTTAAAACTTTCACAGAGGGCTGGTGACGGCAAAACAGGGGATCCGTTTTTGGGATTTATGAGAGAATTTAATGTATTGAAGAGAACCTGAGGTTTGTGACTGTTTCTGGAGATCATGGTGGAAATGTACTGTGATTTGGCGTTTTTTACAGCTCGGTGGTAATCCACCAAGCAACTTCGGAGGATTTGGAGGGACACGTGGAGGTGGGCCTTCTGCCACCTGCGATCCGCCCACCTACAGGCACGTCTGAGGTCACATGTAGCATCAGTGAGCCATGGTGTTGTATGAGCTTTTTTGCGTTTGGCCTTGAAAGGAGCAACAGAGTCCAAAATGCCAGTGCAAGCTGATGAGAACATGGAAAGCAGCTCATCAGCAGAGTACTCAGAGCTGTAGCTCAGTGACAGCCTACACAAAGGGGAGACATTAAAGGCGGCTGAAAATTGCTCAGCAGTCGAGGAGTTAAGCGTACGCGAGACCCGCTTGGAGACACAAGGGGCACCACCTGAGAATGGAACTGACATTGTGAACAGAATTAGGGAGTGATCAGAGAAAGACGTAGCACGGATTTCATTCACAGAGATAGAAACACCATAGGATAACAATTTTAAACAGATTTTTGCCGATTGCTGAACCTCTGCCCAGCTTTACTTCTGAGAGAGACTCCCTTTCTAAAATGCTTCTTTTACACCCATTATTAAACCTAATTAGTTGCAAAACGCTCCTGTAAAAATAATTTCTTATAAAGAAATACAATACATAAGATTTAATACCGCATTACACAGTGTAGTATACACAGTGTTAGGAGTCGTACATCGTTCACGCCTCCCATGCCAAGTTCCCAGATGCAGAATGTAGGCAGTGATTAGTTATCTTGGTTCACGTCTATGTTTGGATTAGCATGAAAGACATGACCTGAGCAGGACTAAGAGCAATCTGTAAAAAGTAAAAACAGAAAAAATACAATTCTTATACAAACTCTTTTTTTTAGTACCCCTCACTTTTCAGGCCTTCTGTTGCGCCATCCCAACTTTTTAAAAATGTGTTACTGCCATTCAATTCAAAAAGAGCTTTTTTTTTTTAAATGGTAGTACTTACAACCTTTACACTTCTTTTTATTCAACTCTAAATAAAATTAGCAGTTAAGACATTGTTAGCAGTATTCAGTATTTAACACCAGTTTTCATGACGAGTGCACTCACAGTTAGATGCATTGTTCACACCCAGCACATGCTCGTTCATCAACTCAAATATGTGTGACAGGCCTGGCACTGCTTACATAGAAAACACATAATCTACTTAAAAAAGCCATTTGAGTGGCTTCAGGAGCCTACAGTGGCATAATGTGTAGATTACACGCGTGTGCAATAATCTGCCGCTCTGCAGGCGCCGATACAGGCCTCTTTGTGTTCTCTATTGTGCTTCAAATTAAGCATGAAAATGTAGATGTTGAATCTTAACCCCCACCCACTCCCAACACGCATGCACTTTCCTCTCACAAACGTAATGTTCTCTAGGGAATTAATGTGTGAAAAGGATCAGTATGTATGCATTACAGTTCAGTAGGGTTACGTTTGCAACAGAAACCCCATCTTAACTCCCATCAAAACATGTAGTTTCCAGGTATTCCAGCTCTCTAAACTGCAAACAGGAAAGACCAAAGAAATGAGTTCTCTAAATTTTAAGAATTTCCTTTTTCTGTTGCACCCTGGGCCAAATGAACAGTGCAACATCACACATATGCCCTACTCAGTTTTGACCCTTTTTGTTTGTGGAATGAAGTTTAAACCTAAACAAAGGGGAACAGTCAGAATAAAGCGATAGCGACAAATTTGTCCATACCCTCGCTGACTTAAATATTGCTGCATCGCTTTAGTTTGAGGTAGTTTGCGATGACAATCTTTCAAATTCAGGTGCAGCCAAGTGTCAGGGGCCTGTACCAAACTGCACTCAGTCAGTACATTTACCTGCAGACCTTACTCCAACAAGGCCCACAGCTCAATTAAGCCTTCGCAGCAGGAGCTTACACCTTGTCTGAGTTTACAGCACGAGAGAGAACCAAAGTACTGTGTCCGCTTCATTCGGGACAACACTGAGAGGATCTGTGGCCTTATGCCCATGACCCCTCGAGCCAGATGTCCCACGACAATCACGGCTTGCCGTCAAGTTACCACCACCCAAGTGGAAATCATTGGTAACCGCTGGCTGGTAAACACCCCATTCTGCATAGGCGTGCAAGCCTATGACCAGCAAAACACCTCCACATGCCTAAATGCCAACTTACCTAAGTGGGTCTATTCACATGTGACGATGTGGCGCTATACCATTTAAACCCCAAACACAACGAGAGAGAGATAGAAATCTCTGAATTATTCTCCCAACAAGCTGCAAACAGCTACCCTCAATCAAATTCAGTTTGAAGGCAGCCGAACCACAGACCTGACGCCCTTACATATAGTGTTGAAAGAATTAGAAGACCAAAACAAGTCCCTAGACAACCCTTAGTCTATCCGTGATCTACTCCAGACATTATGCTTGCCCTTACCGTAGGAATAGGGTGTATTCTTGCAATTATCATGACCATCACCCTTTATAAAAGCCTCAATGCACTGAGGGCTAAGCTCATCTGAAGATCAGACTTGGTATGCTTTGAAGCAAGGTGAGAAAAAATTCATTGAATAAGACAAACGGCAAATTGTCTTCATTTGGAAAAAGACTGGACCACATCTTTTTCCTCATGAACGCCCTCTGTCGGTTTGGAGAAGCCTTCTGCCAAACAGCCGTCGGGCTAACCCAGCTAGGGCCTATTGCAGGGGTCCTCAATAGGCGGACCGCGGTCCGGAACCGGACCTCAAGAGGCTTTGATCTGGACCGCAAGACATTATTCATAATTACAAGCGCATTGTGTAAAACATATTTTTGAACCGGCTACACGCGGATCCTCAGGTTACTATGGTTACGGACAGAGCAGCGGGAAATTTCAACATGTTTAGCGTAGCCTGATAATGAGTTAGAAAGGACTAAAATTTAAAATATGAGCCTTGGCAAAACAAAATAAAGATTCACTGACGTTATGGACGAAGAGGGAAAGTTTATTTTAGTTTATTCAGCTCCGTGTCAGTGTCAAAGCTGAACAGCCCTTTATCCTCTAGTCCCGGCTGCTTTGATAATCAGAGAATGAATCCAGAACTGAACCAGGACTGGACAGTTTTAATGTCGGGATTAAAAAGACTCAGCTCAGAAGGAAGTGAGGACGTCTAATAATGTGGCGAGTTGTACATTTGTCTGTCAACTTCTTTATTCTGTCGTAGGTTAAGTATTGACTCGTTTGTCGCATATTTGACCTCATTTACCAGCAACGGGAGTCATTTGAACCCAACACATGTTCATTTGAACCTAACACATGTTCATTTGAACCCAACACATGTTCATTTGGGTGATTAAAAACAGAAAAGGTGTGAAAGGAGGGTTTGGAGATGAGTGACACAGGTTAAGTCTTCCTTAAGTTGTGTCAGTTTCTGTGTGAATCCTAAATCCTGTTACAGAACTAATCATAAGCATTTTAATTAAAATGTTACCCCACACGGGGAAAATACAGGAAATAAATATTTCTATTCTAAATTTTGTTTTAAGATGAACCTGCAAATTAAACAACAGTTAATTATTAGCAACAGCTAATGCTAAAGAAATGCTCAGTACTTTTCCCCTTGTTCCTGTTGTTTTCAGAGGAATGACAATAGAAAGAGATTAATTATGACAGGCATCTTTGTCATATTTGTTTAACAAATATGTTTTGGCTTGAATTGATGATTTTGTATTTAAAATGTTCTCACACATGTTTTAAAGGAGTACTAGGCATTATATGCAGGATTCCAGGCTGTTGTCAATAAACCACCAGGTCCTGAGCTTTAGCCTCTTTTGATTTTGTAGTATTTTTTCTTTTGTCTCTTACAAACATCCTCTTCATGGAAACAAAGGATAAAATACAGAAAACAGTGGATTATCTACATTCATCTCCATTTTGTTTAAGAGGCTGTAGGTGTGGAATAAATGAGACTTTACTTTAGAGAATTATATTAAAACGCATATCCTTTTATAAAAATTTCCGGACCCCTCACGGTGAGGAAAGTTAACTAAGTGGACCTCGGCTGATTTTAATTGAAGACCCCTGCCCTACAGCAAGGTCACAACACAAAGGAAATGCTCCAGACCACTACGGGGCAGTGTTCATTTTGAAACACCTATATTTCCACAGTAAATGACATGAATGTATGTCAGTAATGATGTCTGATCTAAATTCAGTTGTGCTCTTAAGTTTAAATACAATGGCAGAACTTGTGATTGTTTAACCAGTTTTCAGAGAATATGAATGATAAAAAAATGTTCACTCATAGTTAGTGGTTGGGTGAAGTCATTTATTTTCAAATAACTGTGTTTACTCTTTTTAAGTCATGATGATAACAGAAACCACCCAAATGATCAAAAGTTTACATACCCTGGTGATTTTGGCCTGATAACATACACACAAGTTGACACAAACGGGTTTAAATGGCTACTAAAGGTAACCATCCTCACCTGTGATCTGTTTGCTTGGTCGGCCACTCACAACACCATATCGTCAACTCACAGGACTTTACAAAATCATGCAAAAATCTATAAGCAGATGAGACTATTGTCTCCTTTGATGTCACATCCCTCTTTACTTGTATACCCACCAATGAAGCACTTGTGGTTGTAAGGAAGAGACAACTACAGGACACATCTTTACAGGACAGGACAAACCTCACCCCGGACCATGCAGTTTACTGGAGATATGTTTGAACACTACTTATTTCCAGTTCAGAGGTAACTTCTACAAAAACACGGCTGTGCCATGGGGTCACCTGTCTCCCTGACTGTGGCTCACCTGTTCATGGAGGAAGTAGAGAACAGAGCTCTGGTCTCTTTCCCAGGTGCAGTGCCCAGTCACTGGTTCGGATATGTTGATGACACGTGGGTCAAAATCAGAACCAGGAAGTAGAAGCCTTCACAGAACACATCAACGCAGTGGACAAGAACATCAAGTTCACCCACGAAGATGCCATAGACAACCGCCTGGCTTTCTTAGACTGTGCAGTGGTTATTTGTGAGGACAGGACTCTCCAAGTAGAAGTTTATAGGAAGCCAACACAGATCAATATTTACTGTTCGATTCCCACCAGCCTCTGCAGCACAAGCTGGAGTCATCAGGACTCTTCAGCACAGAGCACAAGAGGAGCCCACAACCTCAGAAGGTCAACAGAAAGAAGAACAACACATCTGTCAAAGCCCTGAGAGACTGTGGATACCCCAAATGGACTTTTAACAAAACCAAGAGGACACAGAAACCAAACAGACATGAATGCATGAACGTGGTAGAGCTGTCGTCCTTTAATCGGAATGTTGAAAGGTTTGATTCCCGCTCTCCCCACAGTTCATACTGTCGTTGTGTTCTTGGGCAAGACACTTGACCCTCCTTTCCTCCAGTGACACAGCACTGGTGTATGATTGTGTGAGAATGTTGGGACAATGGATGGAAATTAGCCTACGGCTACAATCTGGCATGTTTACATTAATTTGGCTGTGTCTCATGTGTGTTCATTAACATGCACTGTCTTAATCAAATAAAAAAAAATCATTAATTAAAAGGGAAGGGTGTAGTTATCCCTTATGTGTCCAGTTTATCTGAAAAATTTAAAAGAATTTTCTACAAACACAACATTACAGTCCACTTTAAACCAGGGAACATTCTGCGTCAAAAACTGGTCCATCCTAAAAACAAGAGCCCCACAAACAGAGTAATGTGGTTTATTCAGTTGGAGCAGTGTCACTAACGACTATGAGACCAGAACAGCCTGGTCCATCAGGTTAAGTTTCAGCTTAAGCCCCTCCCTCTAGAGATATCTCAGAATTGATAAAGTCTCTTGGAATTAGAGACGATACGTCTTCACCTTGAAATCTGATGCTTTTAATTCAACCTTTTTTTCAAGATTTCCTGGATGACTGGGAACCTTCACAGACAGGAAAGGGACATAAAAAGCTGTCTATAGAATTGAGCATGCCAATCAGCAGTGTTCAAACTCTATTAATGGAAAATAAAGGATTCTGTTAAAACCAAACCAAGGTCAGGTAGACCAAACAAAATTTTATCCACGACTGCAGCAAACATCAACAGTGAACAATAAAAGTATAAGATGCTATGGCTCTAGAGCCTTTCCTCACTGCTTCCAGCCAAGTGCAGACTATACTGAACAGTTTCTAGCACATTCTCTGCTGGATCATACCCTTCTACCACTTATCCAGTGCAGTACATGTACAACAACCAATGTGATTAAAGAAAACCAAAGATTGACAGTCAGACAAGTTAGATTGTGACTTAAACCCCGGTTTTCCAATGCACACTTAAAGGTGCATTACGGAAGAGTCTGAGTTTTTGTACTAGTGTGCCACCTCTGGCATCCAGTGTTCTGCATGTTCACAGTGCGAAGGAACAACAAGAAGAATCTTCAGTTTTCTAGTGCGCTGGAGTTCCCTGTCTTCACAGGATTTATTTTCAACTTTGCCGGTAACGTTGCTTAGTTTACTTCTGGTGACAAATCAGGAAGTGAGAACCAGCATGCACACACACTACGTCACGTTCGTTGAAATCGATCCCAAAACCTTCTCATTTAATTGACTGGGCCACACTTTTTTTCTATGTCATTGTGTTGTGAGCTTATGTTAGCTTTTTTTTATGTTGTTGTGTTTCTGATTCGGATTCTGAAGTAAAGGTTTCTCGGTGCATCTTAATAGAAGCAGTTACACAGAAACATTTCTCAATATGACAAAGGATGTGAAAGTCAAAGTGAACAAGGAAAGTAGTATTTAAACCAATTAAACAACAGTTCCATTTTGCAGTTGTTTATTTATTTAAGTCAAAAATACAATAGTAAAATAAATTAGCATGTATCCAACAACATCAACATTTACTCATAATAAAATATATATGTACAGTGAATATATTATCTGTATAGTTTTTGTTTTAATTCATAAACTGCAGTATAACAGGTCATGGGACTAAATAGGCTTCTACAGCCCGAGACAGTTTTAAAAAATGAAAAAAATATTATAATGAAAATGAAATATATTCAGACCCCACCTCCAAAAAAGTACTATCTAACCCTAAAGATTTACAGTGGCAAGAAAAGGAATGTGAACCCTTTTGAATTTCATGGTTTTCTGAATAAATTTATTAAAATGTGATCTGATCTTTGTCTAGGTCAAGGCTATTGACAAACATAATGTGTCTAGAAATAATTACAAAAAACAATTCTGATCTTTCATGTCTTTATTGAACACACTCATTCAACATTCAAAATGGAGGTGGAAAAAGTAAGTGAACCTTTAGAATAACCTCAGGGTTAGGGTTCCCGCCGCTGTCGCTCAAAACAAGGTTAAATGAAAAGCAAACATGCTACTCTCTGAGTTTTTTCATGTCAAAGAAAACTGTTGAAGCATACACAGCAAAAATGAGCCTGTGTATCTCCCTCACTGGTGTCTCCTGGTAAGTGCTAACAAGCTTGTACACTAACAAAATCAAGCTAAGACAGGAGGATGTACATGCATTTTCTCTAAATGACAGCTCCTGGAATCCTTGGTTAGAATGAAGGGACAGAAAGTTTGGTAAACACCAGCCAACATGCAGAGCAAGCATCTATAGCTTAATGAAAGTTTAGCCATTTTGAATGACAACTAAAAAAATGCTGTCTTATATTATAATAATTTTCCACAATTGGGATGAATAAAGTATCTGTCTGTCTCCCTGTTTGTAAAACAATTTGTTTTAAATAATATACTTTATATATTACTTCACTTCACATCACTCATAGTTAAGTTAAGGGGGAAAAGCAGGAAAAGATGAACACGTGATGTCAATTCTGCAATATTAATGTGTTAAGTTGCCCAGCACCAAAATTATTTAGAAAAGACAGTACAGAGATGACTGAGAGCATTTTCTCAGTTTACTACATTTTGAGATTTATAGAGACGAATACAGACCATGAGAAATACATTCCAATACAACTTATCAAATTCTCAGATAACTCTAGCAATAGATAATTGTTCTTTTACAAAATAAAACAGAGATTTTAAACATTATAAATGTGCTACACACGCAAACAGGGAACACTAAGACAGGACTCTAACAGAGATATATTCACAATGAAAGTTACTGTCATATATTCCTGTACCATGTGAGTCCTGTAGGGCAGTCCCTCATCACGTCTCTTCTGTGATGATCTTGTAAACAAACACTGATCACTGCTATTTTGCAAAGCAAATGATGCAGAAAGACTACAAACTCTAGGTAGCCCCCATGTGGCCAAAAAGTGGGCCTTTAAAGCTAAACTAATACAAAACCTTGATAAATCTGAACTTTGTCTAGCTGTGATTCTAACCTGCTCCATTTAAGCTTCCAGTAATTAATTCTTCCACTAAAGAGAGGAGACCGCGGGAAAGCAAAATGTCACAAAGCAACCTTTAATGAGTGTGTAAAGCCCAGTTAAGAGCTCAATTTCCCGTGGCAGTTGCAGAAGTGTATTTTTGGCCGCTACATCCTCTCTGCTTCAAACTCAAGCTCTCTCTAATTACAGGTCAATGTGAGGAACACGTCAGCCACCATAAGACATTTTAACTCACAAATAGAAAAAATCTATTTAGGATTTCACATAAAACATATTCACAAACACAAGTATTGTTCAGGAAGTCCACCTGAGCCATGTTTTCTCAAAGTGCAGGGTTACCTTAGCAACTTCGGGCCTGAGGTGAGGTACACCTGGACAGTGCCCTGTAAATATAAAGGAGACTCGTAGAACCTCATGAACTGAACTTCACTGATATAAATTGCCCTTCTTGAGGAATGATGATGTTTCTCATCATCGATTCAAGGAAGGAAAGACAATTTTAAGTATCAATGAAAGATTGTGTAAAAAGGTGCTTCATTGTTGGTAAATGTTATCACCTATGCTGTTTTTAAAGCAATTTCTATAAATGAAAATACAGATATAGTACAATTCTGCAATGTTTAATAACAATTAAAAAAGGATAAAGGGTCAAATTGTTTTACTGTCACTTAAATGGGAGACTCCTAGACTGGATATTGGTGGGTCAAATTCTAACAGATATCATGGAGAGGAGCTTAAAATTTGCCATTATGAAATAATAATATTTCAATAATATGCCACCATTGTCAGGTTTTATAAAAAAATATTCTAAATTCTCTGTAGCCCCTTTTTTATTCTCTTGTATTCAGAGTAGGCTCTTCAGTGACTTGGGCATATTAATATTAATTACATGCAACACTAATTATTTGTGTCTCTTATACCTATTGTGCAGGGCCCTGAGCAGGGGGGCTGGAGTGGAGATGAAAGCGGCTTGGAGGGTGGGATGGAGAAGCAGCTCCGCTGAGGATCCCACTTCCCCATTCAATCTGGGCAATCTTCAGCACAGCCAGAAATAAATTGCTTTTAAATAGATTGCTTGGTTCCCATCTTAGACCCTGTTACGTTTCATAGCAGTTCTTGTTTAAATGAGTGCCACTCGTGCCATTTGATGGCGCAGCCAATTATTCTGCTGTTATTAAGGATACAATACAGTTAGTGCGGCCCTCGTGCCCTGTTTCGAGTCAGAAAACAAACGGAAGAGAAGCACATGCATTATTGACACATTAGGAGAGGTTAGAGGTCAATGGCTGCATAACACATACAGCTATTAATAGCACTTTTTTTTCCAAGCTCCACGGTGTCCTTTGTTAATGTAGATAGGGTGAGGGGATGAACATTAAGAGTAATTTGCAGAAAAGCAGATGACCGTTTGAAGGTATTGAGAATGTAAATCAGCTCTAAACACATTCCCCATCACTATTATAGAATTGAATTATATTTATTCTATTAATAAAAAAGGATTTATTTATTTCTGCCAAATCAGTAAAGGCTAAGATCCAAAATTACTCTAACACTGGTTAGCCTAGCAAAATGCTAAAGCTTTACAAAACACATAGGCAATGGACAAAGCTGATGCAGTTGCAGCAAACTGGTGTATTTAACATTTATCCTCTCAACATCCACAAACTCCTACAGTGCTGTATCCTCAGGAGCTTTACAAAGACAGATCATTCAGATTGGAGAAAAGAAAAACAGTTTAACCCTTAGGGTTATGTTTCAACTTTTTTTTTTCACATGTTAATTATTAACTTCAGTCCTCAGCATACATAACAAATATTTATGATTTTTTATTTATTTTTTGACCCCTTAAATGCCAGTTTTAGCAGTGAAAGTCTGTGGAGTTTTAAACCAAGAAAAGAAAAAACATAAATTATGTTGCAATGGTGGTGTACTGAAAAAAATGTGAGTCAATGGCACAGAAAAATGCCCAAGGGACTCAGGAGGGACTATTTTCTAAGGCATTTTTAAGACTTGAAAGAAACAAAAATTATGTTTAATTCACATCAAAGACAAGGTTAAAGCAAAAGCATCTGGACTCAGTTTCCAAGGTGAAGACGTTTTGTCTCTAATTCAAAGAGACTTTATCAATTCTGAGTCCAGATGCTTTTGCTTTAACCTTTTCTTCAAGATGACCTGGATGAGTGAGAACCTTCACAATTCACCTCAAAATACTCAACCTGCCCAAATTGAATGCAATTTGCATCAACACAGACGTGGTGCTAAAATAAAATTTAAAAAAACACAAAAAAAAATGTCAAGGGACCCAGGGGGGTTAAGCGCCAGCGAGGCCTTTCACACACTGACTTGGAATATTATAGGACATAACGTTTGTTTAAAATGTCTTAAGACTGAAGGATTATACCACTGCGTGAGCCATGTGTCTAGCAATAGCCAATCAGAAGGTTCTAGGCTTTTTCCTGGGAAAGCAAGGGAGATAAGCAGACAACACATGCTGAGCTGCTGCAGAAAAGAGAGAAGAAAAACAGAATAACGAGTCTAAATGCCATTTTCAAAATAAACAATTTGTAAAGAAGGTATTTTTGGTTTTCCAACGTGTCCTTGTGTGAAAAGGTTTGGTATTTTGGTGACAGGACGGTGAGTGAAAGAAAGTAGGAGAAGCAACTTAGCAGCAGAAGCCTACAGAACTGTGTGAGTGTATGTAATTCTTGTCTCTTTGAGCTCAGTGTCGTGTTTTTGCTGAGAAACCGCGCAGTGTTTTACTACGACCCTGTCACGTGGTGCACCGGCGTCTACTCTCACCTGCAGCGGGCTAGTTTCGTTTGAGTTGTTTGTGGCCGTCTGGAGGCGAGAAGACCGAAAAGAGTAAAGACCATCGACTCTACCTGCAGGCGACTCCACCGAGCAGGGACACACCCACAGAGGACCTGAGTATTGCACTTTTTTAGTACTAATTGTTTGCACTTATAATTTATTATTACTATTTTTAATTTCTTCTTGCATATTTCCTCTTTGGCTCTTCAATGTGTTTTCAGATTACTACTGTCATTTCAACACGGAAATTATCATCTGTTTCACGCAAAAGGCGACGCAACCATAATAATCTGCATGTTGTATCACTGTCAATAACTGCCCCTTCTACTTTCCCAATAGGCTTGTGGAACTGCCAGTCTGCTGTGAACAAAGCTGATTTCATTACAGCTTTTGTTCAACATTCTGGTCTTTCAGTTGTAGCACTTACAGAAACATGGATCAAACCTGAGGACTCTGCCACTCCCGCTGCCCTCTCCCATAATCACACTTTCTCCCACAGTCCTCGTGTCACTGGAAGGGGCGGAGGGACCGGACTACTTATTCCTACCGACTGGAAGTTCAAACAGCTATCACCCTTGCGTGACAACAGCTCCTTCGAGTTCCTTGCTGTTACCATCTATCGGCCCCCAGGTCAGCTTGGACATTTCTTGGAGGAGTTGGGCTGCTTTCATCCTTCCCTGAGGATGGTACTCCTCTGGTGGTATTAGGAGACTTCAACATCCACCTTGAAAAGCCACAGGCTGCTAATTTCAAAAACCTGACTGCATCATTTGACCTCAAGCAGGTTTCCACATCGGACACCCACAAGTCTGGTAATCAACTAGATCTTATCTACATAAGGTTCTGCTCCACTCGGCACACTCAGGTCACGCCACTGCACACTTCTGATCATTCTGATCATCAATTCTGACCTTGACCTAACTTCTCCAGACACTGCAATTGTTTTACCGCTGGTCACTTTCCGACACAACCTGCGTACACTCAGTCCCTCCCGTTTTTCCTCTGCTGTCTCTTCTGCACTCCTCTTCTGAGGAGCTCTCTTTAAACACAAACAATGCCACCGACACTCTGTGCTCCACGCTTACATCCTACTTGGACAACTTATGCCCTCTTACATCTAGACCAGCCCGTACATCCTCGTCTGCCCCCTGGTTATCCGATGTTCTACGCGAGCACCGCGCCAGCCTCCGGTCAGCTGAGAGAAAATGGCGCAAGTCAAAAGATCCTACTAACCTCTGTATCTACCAGTCTCTCTGCTCTACTTTCTCCGCTGATGTCACCTCTGCAAAAACTGTCTACTACCATTCTAGGTTAATCAACTCACCTGACTCGCGCACTCTCTTTAAAACCTTTTCTGCCTTCCTTTGTCCGCCTGCTCCCCCACCTTCATCGGATCTAACAGCTGATGATTTCGCATCTTTCTTTATAAAGAAAACGACCGCCATCAGCAGTCAGTTCTCTGCGCTACCACCTGTCGAGCTCATTCAGACCCCTGATATGTGTTTGCTCACTTCTTTTTCTCCTCTAACTGAAGCAGAGGTTTCCAAGGTCATTAGTTCTAACCACCCTACTACCTGCCCGCTGGATCCCATCCCCACACATCTCCTTCAGGCCATCTCTCCATCTGTAGTGCCTGCTCTCACCCACATCATCAACTCATCTCTTTCCACTGGGTCCTTCCCCACAGCTTTCAAAGAGGCCTGCATCACACCACTACAGAAGAAACCCACTCTTAACCCTACACTGCTAGAAAACTACAGACCGGTTTCCCTCCTTCCCTTCATTGCCAAAGCTCTGGATCGAGTTGTGTTTACTCAGCTCTCATCCTGTCTCACACGGAACAACCTCCTGGACCAGAACCAGTCTGGGTTCAAGAGCGGTCATTCCACCGAAACTGCACTGCTCTCAGTGAACCTTGCAAAAACAGAACTGCTTGTGATTCCGGCCAAACCAAAGACCCACCACAACCTCTCCATTCAACTAGGCCCATCAACCATTACACCGTCCAGCACTGCCAGAAATCTGGGAGTGGTAATTGATGATCAGCTAAACTTCACAAGTCATGTCGCCAGCACCACCCGGTCCTGTAGATTCATCCTCTACAACATTAGGAAAATTAGACCTTTCCTATCAGAGCACTCTACGCAAATTCTAGTCCAGGCTCTTGTCTTGTCCAAACTGGACTATTGCAATGCTCTACTGGCTGGACTCTCTGCTGCACAACCAAACCTCTGCAGCTGATCCAGAATGCAGCGGCAAGAGTGGTCTTTAATGAACCAAAGAGAGCACACGTAACTCCTCTCTTCATTAGGTTACACTGGCTCCCGGGTGACGCCCGCATCAAGTTCAAAGCTATGCTCTTGGCCTACAAGACCACCACTGGCTCCGCCCCCTCATATCTTCACTCACTAATTCAGACCTACGTTCCTACCAGATCCCTGCGCTCTGCAAATGAACAACGTCTGGTGGTACCGTCCCAAAAAGGTAAAAAATCACTCTCACGTACCTTCTCTGGCTCTGTTCCACATTGGTGGAATGATCTACTGCTGCTACAAGATCAGCAGATTCTGTAGCCATCTTTAAAAAACGCCTGAAAACACATCTCTTCCGTCAACACCTGACTGACAAACACTGAGTTCTACTTCCTTTCTATCGATTCCTTTCTTTGAAAAAAAAATTCTCTTATCCTTAGCTCTGTATACTGTACTGAGTTTAAACAGACTAGTTTTTTTTGCACTTAAGCTTTTTGCTACCTTGTGTTGTTAAAATTGCTTCCATTGTTTTCCTCACTTGTACAGTGGGGATCGAAAGTTTGGGCACCCCAGGTAAAGATTTTTATTAATGTGCTTAAAGACAAGATGGAAAAATCTCCAAAAGGCATCAAATGACAGATTAGACATCCTTATAATAAGTCAAAAAAAGTTAGATTTTATTTCCATTGTTTACACTTTCAAAATAACAGAAAACAAAAAAATGGTGTCTGCAAAAGTTTGGGCACCCTGCAGAGTTAATACCTTGTACTGCCCCCTTTGGCAAGCTAGGACCTGACAGTGTCATGGATTGTTCTCAATCATCGTCTGGATAGACCAGGAGATGTCAATCTCAAAGGTTTTAAATGCCCAAACTCATCTGACCTTGCCCCAACAATCAGCACCATGGGTTCTTCTAAGCAGTTGTCTAGAAAACTGAAACTGAAAATAGTTGTAGCTCACAAAGCAGGAGAAGGCTATAAAAAGATAGCAAAGCGTTTTCAGATGCCAATATCCTCTGTTCGGAATGTAATTAAGAAATGGCAGTCATCAGGAACAGTGGAAATTAAAGCAAGATCTGGAAGACCAAGAAAAATATCAGACAGAACGGCTCGCAGGATTGTGAGAAAAGTAAGTCAAAACCCACGTTTGACTGCACGATCCCTCCAGAAAGATCTGAGACACTGGAGTTGTGGTACACTATTCCACTTATTATAAGGATGTCTAATCTGTCATTTGATGCCTTTTGGAGATTTTTCCATCTTTTCTTGGCGTCTTTATGCACATTAATATTTTTTTTTTACCTGGGGTGCCCAAACTTTCGATCCCCACTGTACCTCTTATCTCTTGCTACGCTGCAGATCCGTCACGTCCAGCCACCTGTTCTGCTCCAGTCCAACCTCCGTATATTCCTGGTTATTCCCCGCCGTCCATGAAGACCGGCTTGTGACCCACTGGACTTTGTGTAAATAAATCTGCCATTACCACATATCCTTGTGTCTGGGTTTGGGTTCTCTGCTTGATCTTAACAGATAACACGCAAAGATATACAAATAGTAGATTTATAATACTATACATGATCTTTTAGATCATACAGTGGTAAAACCAGAAGCCTACAGCAAACATGCAGCGTTTAGAAAGAACTGTAATTTACTTTTACACATGAACTGGTTTATAAAATAGACAGTGGGCTCTTGACATAGATGAAGCTTCAGACGACTCTCAGATCCACTTTTAATGTCTATTTTTTTAATGTCACCTGGATGACTGGTAGTGTTTAAATTAAGAAGCATACAAGTCACACATGTATAGTCTCAAAGTCTGCTTACTTACTGCAGAAAGATGTATTTCTCTATTTTACTGGTTAAACATTAATGAAAACATTCATTGATTATAAAATAGCAAGGACAGTTACGTCACCCGGTATGGCACAACCAGGACCCCACCCTGGATCCAGGCCTGGGGTTGGGGGTTGCAAGCGAGTGTCTGGTTGCCGGGTATTTCCTCACGTGGTTCCGGCCAGGCTCAATTTAAAGGAGCAATGTGGGGCTGATCTCCCTTGGAACCACCACCTGCGGGAGGAACCGTAAGAAGCAGGGGCAAAGTGCATTGGTGACACGGAATCTTGCGTTAGGGACATGGAATGTAACCTTGCTGGCAGGAAAGGAGCCTGAGCTTGTGCAGGAGGTTGAGAGATACCGACTAGCTTGGGCTCTGGAACCCAACTCCTCGAGAGAGGCTGGACTCTCTACTACTCTAGAGTTGCCTCAAGGTGAGAGGTGGCAGGCTGGTTTGGGCTTGCTCATAGCTCCCTGAAGTCACCAAGGTAGTTGAGAAGCTCCTCGGTGGAAAGTCACGGAAGGGTGGATGAGATATGCCCTGAGTATTTCAAGTCTCTGGATGTTGTGGGGCTGTCTTGGTTGACACGCCTCTGCAACATCGCGTGGCGGTCGGGGACAGTACCTCTGGACTGGCAGACTGGGGTGGTGGTCCCTCTTTTCAAGAAGGGGGACCGGAGGGTGTGTTCCAACTACAGAGGGATCATACTCCTCAGCCTCCCCGGGAAAGTCCATGCCAGGGTACTGTAGAGGAGAATTTGGCCAATAGTCGAACCTTTGATTCAGGAGGAACAATGCCATTTTCGTCCCGGTCGTGGAACACTGGACCAGCTATATACCCTCTCCAGGGTGCTGGAGGGTTTATGGGAGTTTGCCCAACCAGTCCACATGTGTTTTGTGGATCTGGAGAAAGCAATCTAAATTACTAAATGTAAATGTAAAATGTAAATACCCTCAAATTAAAGCTAAAAGTCTGCAGTTAAAGCACATCTTGTTTCATTTAAAAATCTGTTGTGGTGGTGTATAGAGCCAAAAAGATTAGAATTGTGTCAACGTCCCAATATTTATGGGGGCTAAATAGAGCTTGGTGAAAGAATTGCCCAGAAGGATTTTTATTATAAATGTAAGATAAAACAATCGAAATCTTCTAATTGTTAAAAATGATCATGTGGTCATTTAAATCTGTGGTCTTGGCCAGTCTTGAAATCTTTTATGTGTGTAATCAGACAGACATGACCTAGACCTTAAAAAAAGTATGACCTGTCTTGATTTTCAGACAGGTTTTAAAAAAAAAACAATACAACACAACAAACTGACTCAAGCTAAATACCTTCAGATCCTGAGAGAAGTCTCTTTAGGACTGAACTATGTGATTTTCTGTGTCTTTTATTGTTTTGCTCTGTCCACAAATAACGGAATCCCCAGCCAATATACAAAGCAAAGCAAAGCAAAGATGATACATAATTAATAGGTACAAAAGCTGAATATTTCCTGTGGCATTTCTGCTAAATGAGTCTGGATTCTACCCGTCCCATCATTATCATCAATTTTGCTTAATAGTGTGGTAAATAAGTAATGAGGCCAAAACACAGCTTTGCTGAGTACACTCCATTTGTATGGTTGATAACATACAGTACGCAGTATATGTCTAATGAAAAAATACACGTTACTGTTGTTTTTTATTGGCAACAAGAGAGACTCGGAGGAGCATCATCATAGACTATCTAGAAAATAGTTGACCAATTTTCTCTTTGAAAGTCATTGAAAGTTCTTAAACCTCTTCATTAAAGCTCTGCATCAATGTGGAGAAGATTAGAGAAACAGCTGTAGAGATGCAATCTACCTTTAACTATCTGGGTATCCACATCTCAAATGACTTTACATGGACTGCAAACAATGCCAGCATTCTTAAAAATAACCACTAATGTTGGCTTTCTGAGACTAAAGTGGGCTCGACTTAGCTCTCGCATCCTAACATCCTCAATCACGTGTGGTGGGAACTGCTGCAGAATCTGCTGTCTCTTTCCTGGAGGACATTTACATCAGCTGGTGCAGAGGCAAAGAATCCATCCCAGCCAACAGAAGAACTGTTCACACTCCTCCCTCTGAAAGAGGGCTACACGTGAAGTGTTCACACCCCTCCCTCAGACAGAGGGCTACACATTAACTGTTCAGTCCTACCTCAGACAGAGGGCTACACATTAACTGTTCAGTCCTACCTCAGACAGAGGGCTACACATTAACTATTCAGTCCTACCTCAGACAGAAGGCTACATTAACTGTTCAGTCCTACCTCAGACAGAGGCTACACATTAACTGTTCAGTCCTACCTCAGACAGAGGGCTACACATTAACTGTTCAGTCCTACCTCAGACAGAAGGCTACACATTAACTGTTCAGTCCTACCTCAGACAGAAGGCTACACATTAACTGTTCAGTCCTACCTTAGACAGAAGCCTACATATTAACTGTTCAGTCCTACCTCAGACAGAAGGCTACACATTAACTATTCAGTCCTACCTCAGACAGAAGGCTACACATTAACTGTTCAGTCCTACCTCAGACAGAGGGCTACACATTAACTGTTCAGTCCTACCTCAGACAGAAGGCTACACATTAACTGTTTAGTCCTACCTAGGACAGAAGGCTACACATTAACTGTTCAGTCCTACCTCTTACAGAAGGCTACACATTAACTGTTTAGTCCTACCTCAGACAGAAGGCTACACATTAACTGTTTAGTCCTACCTCTTACAGAAGGCTACACATTAACTGTTTAGTCCTACCTAGGACAGAAGGCTACACATTAACTGTTCAGTCCTACCTCTTACAGAAGGCTACACATTAACTGTTCAGTCCTACCTCAGACAGAGGGCTACACATTAACTGTTCAGTCCTACCTCAGACAGAAGGCTACACATTAACTGTTCAGTCCTACCTCAGACAGAAGGCTACACATTAACTGTTCAGTCCTACCTCAGACAGAAGGCTACACATTAACTGTTTAGTCCTACCTCTTACAGAAGGCTACACATTAACTGTTCAGTCCTACCTCAGACAGAGGGCTACACATTAACTGTTCAGTCCTACCTCAGACAGAAGGCTACACATTAACTGTTCAGTCCTACCTCAGACAGAAGGCTACACATTAACTGTTCAGTCCTACCTCAGACAGAAGGCTACACATTAACTGTTTAGTCCTACCTCAGACAGAGGGCTACACATTAACTGTTCACACTCCTACCTCAGACAGAGGGCTACACATTAACTGTTCACACTCCCCCCTCAGACAGAAGGCTACACATTAACTGTTCAGTCCTACCTCAGACAGAGGCTACATTAACTGTTTAGTCCTACCTCAGACAGAGGGCTACACATTAACTGTTCACACTCCTACCTCAGACAGAGGGCTACACATTAACTGTTCAGTCCTACCTCTTACAGAAGGCTACACATTAACTGTTCAGTCCTACCTCAGACAGAAGGCTACACATTAACTGTTCAGTCCTACCTCAGACAGAAGGCTACACATTAACTGTTCAGTCCTACCTCAGACAGAGGGCTACACATTAACTGTTCAGTCCTACCTCAGACAGAAGGCTACATTAACTGTTCAGTCCTACCTCAGACAGAAGGCTACACATTAACTGTTCAGTCCTACCTCAGACAGAAGGCTACACATTAACTGTTCACACTCCTCCCTCAGACAGAAGGCTACACATTAACTGTTCAGTCCTACCTCAGACAGAAGGCTACACATTAACTGTTCAGTCCTACCTCAGACAGAGGGCTACACATTAACTGTTCAGTCCTACCTCAGACAGAAGGCTACACATTAACTGTTCAGTCCTACCTCAGACAGAAGGCTACACATTAACTGTTTAGTCCTACCTCTTACAGAAGGCTACACATTAACTGTTCAGTCCTACCTCAGACAGAAGGCTACACATTAACTGTTCAGTCCTACCTCAGACAGAAGGCTACACATTAACTGTTCAGTCCTACCTCAGACAGAAGGCTACACATTAACTGTTTAGTCCTACCTCAGACAGAGGCTACACATTAACTGTTCACACTCCTACCTCAGACAGAGGGCTACACATTAACTGTTCAGTCCTACCTCAGACAGAGGGCTACACATTAACTGTTCAGTCCTACCTCAGACAGAAGGCTACACATTAACTGTTTAGTCCTACCTCAGACAGAGGGCTACACATTAACTGTTCACACTCCTACCTCAGACAGAGGGCTACACATTAACTGTTCAGTCCTACCTCAGACAGAGGGCTACACATTAACTGTTCAGTCCTACCTCAGACAGAGGCTACACATTAACTGTTCAGTCCTACCTCAGACAGAAGGCTACACATTAACTGTTCAGTCCTACCTCAGACAGAAGGCTACACATTAACTGTTCAGTCCTACCTCAGACAGAAGGCTACACATTAACTGTTCAGTCCTACCTCAGACAGAAGGCTACACATTAACTGTTCAGTCCTACCTCAGACAGAAGGCTACACATTAACTGTTCAGTCCTACCTCAGACAGAAGGCTACACATTAACTGTTCAGTCCTACCTCAGACAGAGGGCTACACATTAACTGTTCAGTCCTACCTCAGACAGAAGGCTACACATTAACTGTTCACACTCCTCCCTCAGACAGAAGGCTACACATTAACTGTTCAGTCCTACCTCTTACAGAAGGCTACACATTAACTGTTCAGTCCTACCTCAGACAGAAGGCTACACATTAACTGTTCAGTCCTACCTCAGACAGAAGGCTACACATTAACTGTTTAGTCCTACCTAGGACAGAAGGCTACACATTAACTGTTCAGTCCTACCTCAGACAGAAGGCTACACATTAACTGTTTAGTCCTACCTCTTACAGAAGGCTACACATTAACTGTTCAGTCCTACCTCAGACAGAAGGCTACACATTAACTGTTCAGTCCTACCTCAGACACAAGGCTACACATTAACTGTTCAGTCCTACCTCAGTCAGAAGGCTACACATTAACTGTTTAGTCCTACCTCAGACAGAAGGCTACACATTAACTGTTCAGTCCTACCTCAGACAGAAGGCTACACATTAACTGTTTAGTCCTACCTCTTACAGAAGGCTACACATTAACTGTTCAGTCCTACCTTAGACAGAAGGCTACATATTAACTGTTCAGTCCTACCTCAGACAGAAGGCTACACATTAACTGTTCAGTCCTACCTCAGACAGAAGGCTACACATTAACTGTTCAGTCCTACCTCAGACAGAAGGCTACACATTAACTGTTCAGTCCTACCTCAGACAGAAGGCTACACATTAACTGTTTAGTCCTACCTCAGACAGAAGGCTACACATTAACTGTTCAGTCCTACCTCAGACAGAAGGCTACACATTAACTGTTCAGTCCTACCTCAGACAGAAGGCTACACATTAACTGTTTAGTCCTACCTCTTACAGAAGGCTACACATTAACTGTTCAGTCCTACCTTAGACAGAAGGCTACATATTAACTGTTCAGTCCTACCTCAGACAGAAGGCTACACATTAACTGTTCAGTCCTACCTCAGACAGAAGGCTACACATTAACTGTTCAGTCCTACCTCAGACAGAAGGCTACACATAACTGTTCAGTCCTACCTCTTACAGAAGGCTACACATTAACTGTTCAGTCCTACCTCAGACAGAGGGCTACACATTAACTGTTCAGTCCTACCTCAGACAGAAGGCTACACATTAACTGTTCAGTCCTACCTCAGACAGAAGGCTACACATTAACTGTTCAGTCCTACCTCAGACAGAAGGCTACACATTAACTGTTTAGTCCTACCTCTTACAGAAGGCTACACATTAACTGTTCAGTCCTACCTTAGACAGAAGGCTACATATTAACTGTTCAGTCCTACCTCAGACAGAAGGCTACACATTAACTGTTCAGTCCTACCTCAGACAGAAGGCTACATATTAACTGTTCAGTCCTACCTCAGACAGAAGGCTACACATTAACTGTTCAGTCCTACCTCAGACAGAAGGCTACACATTAACTGTTTAGTCCTACCTCAGACAGAGGGCTACACATTAACTGTTCACACTCCTACCTCAGACAGAGGGCTACACATTAACTGTTCAGTCCTACCTCAGACAGAAGGCTACATATTAACTGTTCAGTCCTACCTCAGACAGAAGGCTACACATTAACTGTTCAGTCCTACCTCAGACAGAAGGCTACACATTAACTGTTTAGTCCTACCTCAGACAGAGGGCTACACATTAACTGTTCACACTCCTACCTCAGACAGAAGGCTACACATTAACTGTTTAGTCCTACCTCAGACAGAGGGCTACACATTAACTGTTCACACTCCTACCTCAGACAGAGGGCTACACATTAACTGTTCAGTCCTACCTCTTACAGAAGGCTACACATTAACTGTTCAGTCCTACCTCAGACAGAAGGCTACACATTAACTGTTCAGTCCTACCTCAGACAGAAGGCTACACATTAACTGTTTAGTCCTACCTAGGACAGAAGGCTACACATTAACTGTTCAGTCCTACCTCAGACAGAAGGCTACACATTAACTGTTTAGTCCTACCTCTTACAGAAGGCTACACATTAACTGTTCAGTCCTACCTCAGACAGAAGGCTACATATTAACTGTTCAGTCCTACCTCAGACAGAAGGCTACACATTAACTGTTCAGTCCTACCTCAGACAGAAGGCTACACATTAACTGTTTAGTCCTACCTCTTACAGAAGGCTACACATTAACTGTTCAGTCCTACCTTAGACAGAAGGCTACATATTAACTGTTCAGTCCTACCTCAGACAGAAGGCTACACATTAACTGTTTAGTCCTACCTCAGACAGAAGGCTACACATTAACTGTTCAGTCCTACCTCAGACAGAAGGCTACACATTAACTGTTTAGTCCTACCTCTTACAGAAGGCTACACATTAACTGTTCAGTCCTACCTTAGACAGAAGGCTACATATTAACTGTTCAGTCCTACCTCAGACAGAAGGCTACACATTAACTGTTCAGTTCTACCTCAGACAGAAGGCTATGTCACGGGGTGCCCGACTCCTCCTCACCAAGCATTTTATGTGTCTGGGTGAACACACGGCCCTTTTAAAAATTGGTGACGCACGGGGGAAACTCGTGAGGAGAAACGCCCATCGCACCTGAATAATCAGGAAGGCCAATGAGCGTGGCCCTGCCCGGCTTAAAAGGCCCAATGGCGAGACAGAAAGGGGAGGAAGAACCAGGAAGGAGTGAGAACCCGGAAGGAACAGAGCGCAGAAAGAACGGACAGCGACGGAGAGAAAGGAACGGAGAAGGAAAGGAACATTGAGCAGCACGGAGGGCTGGACCCACTGAAGGCAACGGAAAGCCAGAGAAACCGCAGGAATCCACCACATACAACGCTCACTAACCAGCTAAGTAGAGGGGAGTGCCCATAACTGTGTGGAGGCTACGCCTATCTGAGCTGTTTTTATTACTGTTTGCCTAAGACCGCCTTCCCCTGTCCACAGTGCCCGCTTCCCCCTTTGGAGGAGAGACCGGACTCGGAGGAGCGGCCGGCCGTACCTGCGCGGACCAGGAAGGGATCCGGGACCTGTACAACGCCATCTCTAAACGCTAAGTCAAGGGACGTGTCCCGTATTTCTTTGTTGCATGCTGTGTAATTTAGTAGAATATATTAGTGTGGTCGCTAAGCTGACGTTTCGTGTGTGTTATAGTCTTGTGGCGGCGTATTGGGACCTCGGAAATCCCCCGAGACCGCTGAGGGAACGCCAGTACTCCCCTAAGCCGGCCCCGCGGCGCGGACGAGAGGCCGAGGCCTACAACTCAGAAACTGCTCTCCCCAAACGACTGCTCTTCCCGCAGTTTTCCCGGGGCTTCCCCTGCGACCCCCGGATTGACTTTAGAAGCTGATACACTGGGCTTCTTATCGTTGTTTAATTTTATTTTAATACTTTTAATAAAATTTAGACTTTTAAAACTTGAACTCAGTCCCCTCGTGTTTCTCTGTGGTACTCTACTTTTTGTGGTGATCAAAACGAACCTAGAGCCGAGGGCGGCGACATTTTTGGCGTAGTCGACAGGATCACCACTACCACAGAGAAATGGAACAGGAGGGGCTGAGCAACAGCCCAGCTATTAATGCGAATATTATGGTCCCGTGGTTTATGGGGGCCGCGTGGGTGCCAAAATTTGGGGGTGAACCGGCTAAATTTGGAGAATGGAGGGCGCAGGTGGAAGCGATGCTGAGGGCCCAAGAACTGAACCCACAACAACAGGCCGATTTTGTCTTGGGGGCCTTGGAGGGAGATGCAAAGAGGGAACTGAAGCTAGTAGAGCCAGAAGAAAAAGCCACTAGTACTAAAGTCCTGGACTATTTACAGACTTTGTATACCCAACCCGCGTCTAAAACCCAGTCCCGTATAGACTTTTTTAATTGTAAACAGAAGGCTGGAGAGCCCATTAATGCCTTTTCTCTGCGCCTACGGGAGGCGTTCTATAGGTGGCAGGAGCGAGACGAGGATGGGACCGAGGACGCTGAAGACCTCCTACTGGATCAGCTGATGGTGGGCCTGAGGAAAGGACCGATAAAGCAGGAGCTCGGCCGCCAGATGCGCGAGCGATTTATCATTCAAAGCCGCATGTAAAGAGGCACGGGCGCTAGAGCGCGAACTACAGGAAGATGATGAGCCGGCCTTCGCCAGCTACGTGGCTATGGGGGGGCAGCCAAGGCCTGCAGGGGTGAGGTCGGAGCAGCTGAGAGACCAGATCCGATCAGAGTTAAGGGCGGAACTACTGAAAGAGATGAAGGACGAACTCACGGCACAAATGAAGGCACTCTCGGCCACCCTAGCAGAGGATTTGAAGCAACAACTGGGTCAGCACAGCCAGCCCCCGGCCCGGCCCCCGCGGACCGGACCCCAGTTCCCGGGTAACTCTGCCTTCCGCTGGGACGAACAGGGGAGGCCGGTCTGCCACCGCTGTGGACAACCTGGACACCTGCAACGCCACTGCTCCCGGAGGTCGCAGGATTTTTAGCTGCCCCTACAGAGGAGGGCCACACGGTGGGGGCAGTTAATCAAAGGCCTGGACTACAGACCGCGGCGGACACTGATCACCGGGCCACGGAGGCCTTACACCGGCAGCGGAAGGCCGCTCTGGTCGGTGAGTGTCCAGATGTGGTGGTGTATGTAAATGACTATGCTATCCCTTTTGTGCTCGATACAGGGTCGCAGGTCACCATGATGAGCCAAAGCCTGTTCCGTAAATATCTGGGGACAACCCAGATGAATACGACGACCGAGATCCCGTGGCTGACCCTACGTGCAGCAAATGGACTACGGATACCCTATATCGGCTACGTAATCGCGGATTGCCGGGTTGGTGGAGTGGATGTCCCAGAGAAGGGAATTATGATAGTGGACGACAGCTGCCTGGGCCCAGGAAAAGGTATTCTGGGTATGAACATTATTAAAGGACTGTGGTCCTCATTAACCCAAGGTAGCCACCGGGAGTAGCGGCATTCAAGACGGCGTTGACTTCAGCAGAGGCGAAGTCTGGAGCAAAGCCTTCGTCCGAGTGCCAGCGAGTCGCCGACAGTGGTCCCCGCCGGTGATGGAGGGACGGCGAGGCTCCCACGACAATCCCCGGTCATCATCCCCCCACACACAGAGATGGTTCTGTGGCTACAGGTGAACAACCCAACTGTGGACGGTACCGTAACTATCGAACCTCTTCCCAACAGTGACTACGAGTGGCGGGTCGGTAGGACGCTGGCTACCGCGCGGAGTGGGAAGGCGCCGTGTCGCTTCTGCAACCCGAACCCCTACCCCGTAGAGGTCCCCCAGCGGGAGCCACTGGCTTGGGTCACGGGGGTGGATGCCATGGACGTCCAGGACGAGCAGGAGCTGGTGCTGAACAGCGTGGAACCAGACGTCGTCGAGGTAGAGGTGAGACGAGTGACCCACAGGGCTGACGCGGAGGAGGACTCGCCCAGTGATGACCCTGCAGGGGGAGGGCCTGGACGAAGCCCAACAGAGGCGGATGACCGACCTGCTACACCGGTGGAAACGGGTCTTCTCCCGCCACGACGAGGATTTCGGCCACACGGGGGTGGTGAAACACCAAATCCCCACGGCACGGCCCCACCCAGCCGAACGGTACAGACCGGTGCCACCGAGCCTCTACCCGAACTGCGGTCCCTGCTGACGAACATGCTTAAAAGCGGGGTAGTGCGAGAGAGTTCGAGCCCCTGGGCCGCACCTATCGTGTTGGTGCGTAAAAAAGACGGCTCATGGAGGTTCTGCGTAGACTACCGCCGGCTGAATGCCCTCACCCACAAAGACGCTTACCCCCTTCCACGCATCGAAGAATCCCTGACGGGGTTACGAACTGCCAAATGGTACTCCACTCTGGACTTGGCGAGTGGGTACTGGCAGGTGGAGGTGGACCCAGCAGACCGAGAGAAGACAGCGTTCACCACCCCCGTCGGCCTCTACGAATTCGAGAGGATGCCCTTCGGCCTCTGCAACGCCCCTGCAACCTTCCAGAGGCTGATGCAGCGCTGCCTGGGTAATTTGGTAAACGACTTCCTACTTATATATCTAGACGATGTGGTTGTATTTTCCACAGACTTCGACAGCCACCTGGCCCATTTGGAGGAGGTGTTCCAGAGACTGGAGGAACACGGCCTCAAACTTCAACCCCGGAAGTGCTGTTTGTTCCAGCGGAAGGTGACCTACCTGGGACATGTGATCAGCGAGGAAGGGGTGGCCACGGATCCAGCCAAGACGGCAGTGAAGGACTGGCGGTACCCCAGGCGGTGAAGCAGGTGAGGTCGTTCCTTGGGTTTGCGGGTACTATCGGCGGTTCATAGCCGGGTTTTCGAAAATTGCTGCACCTTTACATGCACTGACTCACGGCACCGCCCAAGGGAAGCCAGTCCCCATTACCTGGTCCCCAGTATGTCAACAGGCATTCGACCACCTGAAGGAGGCATTGGTAAATGCGCCGGTCCTGGCGTACGCCGACTTCACGATACCCTTCCGTCTCTACACAGATGCCAGTCTGGAGGGTCTAGGGCGGTGCTGGCCCAGGTACAGGATGGCCAGGAGCGGGTCGTGGCCTATGCGAGTCGCAGTCTCCAGCCGGCTGAGAGGAACGACCAGAACTACAGCTCCTTCAAACTGGAGCTGTTGGCCCTGAAATGGGCGGTTACGAAAAGTTTAAAGACTACCTGTATGGGGCGAATTCACCGCCTTCACCGACAACAACCCCCTGGTGCACCTGGATACAGCCCGATTGGGAGCCGTGGAGCAGAGGTGGGTGGCCCAGTTGGCTAACTTTAAATACACGGTGAAGTATCGACCTGGGGCTCAGAACAGGAACGCGGACGCCCTGTCTAGACTGCCTGAAGTGGACGGGGGCCCGACGCGAGCCTTGCAGGTAACGACTGGGGACGAGACCCCGTGGGAGCAGTGCCAAGGACGGACCCGACTTGCACTACCTCCGACAGCGGAAAGAACAGCGGAGGCCCGACCAGAGGTACGTGAAAGGGATTCTCTATACCTGAAAGCGCTGCTAAGGGAGTGGGACAGAATTGAGGTGGAAGGGGGCATCCTGAAGAGGCGGTGGGACGAACCGGGGACGGGGCTGAAGATCTTGCAGACCATCGTGCCCAGGCAGGAAACCCAGCGGGTCTGGAAGGCCTATCATGAAGGAATGGGCCACCCCAGTCGAGACCGGACCGCAAACGCCCTGAAGCAGCGCTGCTACTGGCCCGGGATGGACAAAGATGGCGAAGAGTGGGGCAGGGGCTGTCTCCACTGCGTCCGCCATAAGGCCGGCCCCGACGGCAGAGCACCTCTGATGCCCATCCACACATCTTACCCGTTTGAACTGGTGGGAGTCGACTACCTCTCCTTGGGGAGGCCAGGAGACTACTACCAGTACATCCTTGTTATGACTGACTTATTCTCGAAATATGCCTTTGCAGTGCCCACGAGAGACCAATCGGCAGAAACCACCGCGAAGGCCTTGTACCGGCATCTGATCCTGACCTTGGCTGTCGAGAGGATCCTGTCGGACCGGGCGCAGCCTTCGAATCGCCTCTTTGATGAAGCAACTCTGCCAGCTGTACGGTAGCGAAAGGACCGGACTACCACCTACCATCCCCAAGGGAGCGGAGCGTGCGGCGGTTCAACCAGACTTTGCTGCAACTGTTGAATTCCTTGACCGACTCAGAACAGAGACAGTGGCCAGACAAGCTACCCGCCCTAATCCAGGCCTATAACAACACCGCCCACCACAGCACTGGCCTGACCCCACATTACATCGTGTTTGGCAGACACGCACGGTTGCCAGTTGACTGGGTGACCCAATTGGAACCCCCCCTTGAGAGGCAGGGCCTGGACGGATGGGTCAAGCACCATCAACGGGCCCTGAACCACGCATACCGGATGGCCGCCGAGCGGATCCAGCGGCGTCAGGACTGGGACCAGGCCCGATACAACAACCGTGCTCGACTCCTGCTCCCGGGAGAACGGGTACTCATACGGAACTTCCGTAGGAGAGAGCGGGTAAACTGGCCGCAAGGTGGGGCCCGAACCATACGTGGTGGTGCACCAGCTCAGGACCGACCACCCAGCCTACGTCATCCGGCCAGAGGGTAAGGAAGGTCCAACGCGCACAGTGCACCGTAACAACCGTTCTTGCCCCCTTACTATGTTACAGGAAGGAGAGCCGTCTGTGCAGCCCGATCAGCCGGAAGAGCCACCCCCGCCAACCTTCTGGCTACCCAGGCTCGTTGTTCCCCCGATGGCCCCCCCGGCGGGGCAACCCAGACCTGCACCACTGCAGGTCCCACCTGATCCTCCCGCGCCTCCACTCCTAAGGCGCCACAGCGCACCACGCGTGGTACTCAGCCTCGAAGGTACCAAGCCTAGTTGGTCGGGACGACCAAGGACAAAGGTGGGGGGAAAATGTCACGGGGTGCCCGACTCCTCCTCACCAAGCATTTTATGTGTCTGGGTGAACACACGGCCCTTTTAAAAATTGGTGACGCACGGGGGAAACTCGTGAGGAGAAACGCCCATCGCACCTGAATAATCAGGGAAGGCCAATAGAGCGTGGCCCTGCCCGGCTTAAAAGGCCCAATGGCGAGACAGAAAGGGAGGAAGAACCAGGAAGGAGTGAGAACCCGGAAGGAACAGAGCGCAGAAAGAACGGACAGCGACGGAGAGAAAGGAACGGAGAAGGAAAGGAACATTGAGCAGCACGGAGGGCTGGACCCACTGAAGGCAACGGAAAGCCAGAGAAACCGCAGGAATCCACCACATACAACGCTCACTAACCAGCTAAGTAGAGGGGAGTGCCCATAACTGTGTGGAGGCTACGCCTATCTGAGCTGTTTTTATTACTGTTTGCCTAAGACCGCCTTCCCCTGTCCACAGTGCCCGCTTCCCCCTTTGGAGGAGAGACCGGACTCGAAGGAGCGGCCGGCCGTACCTGCGCGGACCAGGAAGGGATCCGGGACCTGTACAACGCCATCTCTAAACGCTAAGTCAGGGGCGTGTCCGTATTTCTTTGTTGCATGCTGTGTAATTTAGTAGAATATATTAGTGTGGTCGCTAAGCCGACGTTTCGTGTGTGTTATAGTCTTGTGGCGGCGTATTGGGACCTCGGAAATCCCCCGAGACCGCTGAGGGAACGCCAGTACTCCCTAAGCCGGCGGCGGACGAGAGGCCGAGGCCTACAACTCAGAAACTGCTCTCCCCAAACGACTGCTCTTCCCGCAGTTTTCCCGGGGCTTCCCCTGCGACCCCCGGATTGACTTTAGAAGCTGATACACTGGGCTTCTTATCATTGTTTAATTTTATTTTAATACTTTTAATAAAATTTAGACTTTTAAAACTTGAACTCAGTCCCCTCGTGTTTCTCTGTGGTACTCTACTTTTTGTGGTGATCAAAACGAACCTAGAGCCGAGGGCGGCGACAGCTACACATTAACTGTTCAGTCCTACCTCTTACAGAAGGCTACACATTAACTGTTCAGTCCTACCTCAGACAGAAGGCTACACATTAACTGTTCAGTCCTACCTCAGACAGAAGGCTACACATTAACTGTTCAGTCCTACCTCAGACAGAAGGCTACACATTAACTGTTCAGTCCTACCTCAGACAGAAGGCTACACATTAACTGTTCAGTCCTACCTCAGACAGAAGGCTACACATTAACTGTTCAGTTCTACCTCAGACAGAAGGCTACACATTAACTGTTCAGTCCTACCTCAGACAGAAGGCTACATATTAACTGTTCAGTCCTACCTCAGACAGAAGGCTACACATTAACTGTTCAGTCCTACCTCAGACAGAAGGCTACACATTAACTGTTCAGTCCTACCTCAGACAGAAGGCTACACATTAACTGTTTAGTCCTACCTCTTACAGAAGGCTACACATTAACTGTTCAGTCCTACCTTAGACAGAAGGCTACATATTAACTGTTCAGTCCTACCTCAGACAGAAGGCTACACATTAACTGTTTAGTCCTACCTCAGACAGAAGGCTACACATTAACTGTTTAGTCCTACCTCAGACAGAGGGCTACACATTAACTGTTCAGTCCTACCTCAGACAGAAGGCTACACATTAACTGTTCAGTCCTACCTCAGACAGAAGGCTACACATTAACTGTTCAGTCCTACCTCAGACAGAAGGCTACACATTAACTGTTCAGTCCTACCTCAGACAGAAGGCTACACAGCAGGTTGCATGTCCCTCACTGTGGGTGCTCTCCAGCCTAAAAGGAACATTTGCTTGCCGAATTATTTAGCACCAGTTTTGTGCTTTGTAATACTTGGTGACATTCATTATATCACCTCTCCTTTAAAAACAATGGAAAGCAATAAAGAAAACCATCTACTGTACTGATGAACCCGGAAACTTAAACTTTGAAGATTGGGATTTTGTTTTAGGTGATACTTGTAAAGTTAACACACAGTCAGGTCCATAAATATTGGGACATCGACACAATTCTGATTTTTTTTTGGCTCTATACACCACCACAATGGATTTGAAATGAAACAAAAACGATGTGCTTTAACTGCAGACTTTTAGCTTTAATTTGAGGTATTTACATCTAAATCATGTGAACAGTGTAGGAATTACAACAGTTTGTATATGTGCCTTTCACTTTTTAAGGGACCAAAAGTAATGGGACAATTGGCTGCTCAGCTGTTTTATGGCCAGGTGTGTGTTATTCCCTCATCCCATTTACATGGAGCAGATAAAAGGTTCAGAGTTTATTTCAAGTGTGCTATTTGCATTTGGAAACTGTTGCTGTCAACTCTCAATATGAGATCCAAAGAGCTGTCACTATCAGTGAAGCAAACCATCATTAGGCTGAAAGACCATGGAAAACAACTATGGTGGAAGAATTCTTTCCCTGGTGAAGAAAACACCCTTCACAACAGTTATCGAGATCAAGAACACTATCCAGGAGGTAGGTGTATGAGTGTCAAAGTCAACACTCAAGAGAAGACTTCCCCAGAGTGAATACAGAGGGTTCACCACAAGATGTAAACCATTGGTGAGCCTCAAACATCTAAAAAAGCCTTCACAGTTCTGGAACAACATTCTATGGACCGATGAGACCGAGATCAACTTGTACCAGAGTGATGGGAAGAGTAGTAGTTATTTTAAACCTTTGGTCAAAGTTTACACTCCAATGTTGACGGAATTAGACTGAAAGTGTATCGAAGTGCAAATATAAATGATTAGTAGATAGATAGATAGATAGATAGATAGATAGATAGATAGATAGATAGATAGATAGATAGATAGATAGATAGATAGATAGATAGATAGATAGATAGATATGATTTTTAACATTTTTGGGGCAAAATACATGACGTGTAATATTTTCAAAAAAGACACGTGTATCTTCAAAAATCCAGATATACTAGGAATTGAGCATCCCAATCAGCAGTGTTCAAACTCTAAAGATATGAAAATGAAAAGGTCAGGTAGACCAACAAAAATTTCAGCCACAACTGCCAGAAAAATTGTTTGGGATGCAACGAAAAACCCACAAATAACTTCAGCTGAAGTACACTACTCTCTGAATAAAAGTGATGTGGCTGTTTAAAGATGCACAATAAGGAGGCACTTGAAGAAAAATGGGCTGCATGGTTGAGTAGCCAGATGAAAAAAATTACAACGCAAATGTCACAAAGCATCTCGCTTACAATACACCAAACAGCACAGAGACTAGCCTCAAAACAACTGGAACAAAGTCATTTGGAGTGATGAGACCAAAATTTAACTTTTTGGCCACAACCATGAACATTACCAACCACATACACCATTTCTACTGTAAAACATGGAGGTGGATTGCTGTTGTTTTGGGGGACGTGTGAGCTACAAAGGCATGTTATCAGAAAATACTGCTGGAAAATCTGCACTCATCAGACCGGAAGCTGCGCATAGAACGTACTTAGACATCCTAACACGACAACGGCGCAGCAGTAGCAGTAGTACCGGCGGGTGGGATGTTTTGACCCCCGCTCGAAACATCCCAAAACATAACATAACATAACATCCCGCTCTCCCCCACATACTATCATTGTGTCCTTGGGCAAGACACTTAACCTACATTGCCTCCAGTGAGTGTTGTGTAACACTGGTGAATGTATTAATGTATGTAAAGCGCTTTGAGTGCCTACTACAGTAGGTGGAAAAGCGCTATATAAAAAAAACAAAAAAAACATTATAAAGCACAAAGCCAAGTCAACCTTTCATTGGGTATGCAAACTTATGGTTACAAAAAATTCAATACAATAATAAAATATAAAAATGATGTCCCAATACAAAATCCAAATATTTTGTTTGCCGGAAATGGATGAAATTTGGCATAAATATTTCTCATGAGCCCCATCCTATCTTTGACAGTGTTGTTAGGGCAACAACACAAGATTTGTTAAAATGAATGGAAATTGATACACAACATGGGACAAAATTTGGGAAGTTTTCACACTTCTAAAATTCTTTCTGAAAAACAAACAATCAAAACAAACATTCTGACAGTATAAGAAATAGACGTTTTGTTTGGAAACTCTTACTATTATATCTCATGTATCATGTATCTTAGAGCCCGTCCACACGGAGACGCCAATCACTGTATACGTATACATTTTTTATCGTATTGGCGTTTCGTCCACACGGATCCGGCGTTTTGGTAGACTGAATCCGCTATTTTTTGAAACCGGGTCCTAAAGTGGATAAATCTGAAAAAACGACACCCTTGCGGTTTCGTGTGTACAGCCAATCCGTATATTTTGTGAAACGATGCAGCGCGCAAGGTTATGCGCATGCTCAAAGTCTTCTTCTCCGTGTATAGTGTATATCTGTGGCAGAATTACAGCGCCCTATACTGGTCTGGCATATGTACTACACCGTTTTCAGTCGTTTCAGTGGTTTCGTGTGTACGCAGATATTTCTTGAGACAACACCGTGTTTACGGAAATATTTTTGGATAGGAAATGCACCGGCTTCGTGTGGACGTAGTCTTAAGCATCACCTGGCTATTAACAAGCTGCTGGATCCTAGAGTGCGATTTAAAAATTGACCACTGAATGAGGGTATTTATTAGGTTGGTATTACAAACAGAAATGCCAATGGGACTCATGCCCTAACTTTAATTATATTTCCTTGACAACAACCCAAATATTTTTATGTGTAAAAAAAAAAAATCTTGCCCAAGGACACAACGACAGTATGTACTGTGGGGAGAGCGGGAATTGAACCGCCTACCTTCCGGTTGAAAAACGACTGCTCTACCACTGAGCCACTGCCGACTCTCATGCTTCCTTATGAAACGTTGAACTACCTGGATATTTTTTTTATTTACTCGTTTGGCTTGTTTGCATTAACATTGGATGTGAAATTTTAACAATAATGCTGAGAAATCTTTCCGTGAATTCTCAGTCCTTAAAGCCGATGAGCCACAATTTACGCTCAGCTGCCTATTTTTATTACTATTTAAAGCGGGTGTACAGTAAGACAGCTGTAGTTAAACAGACAAAAGAACAACTACACGGCTGATTAAGGTTTTAAACAGGTTACAGCTTTAAACATTATGTTAGTAAGTAACCCCTGATGAGCCGAGTGAAGTGTATTGTCAAAGCCGTGAGCTTACAGCAGGATTAGGCATCAATAGTAAAGGAATTCCTCTATTACTATTATAGTTTTGGGAATTTATTTTTTATATGGTAATTGAATGATTATAAAGGTTGAAGCAATCTCAAGAAAATGTTAAATGTCACTGGCTTGTGACTCTGGACTTGACTGAACATGAACATCTCATGACTCGTGTAACACTGTGAGTTTTGACTCAACACAAACTTATAAACTGTCTTGGACTTGTGTGTTTTGTGTCAACTTTGCTAATTTGATTGAATGCGAAAGCGCGCACCATGAGTGTACGTTGTTTTTTTTGTGCAGAGCTGGCGCTGCAACACGGACAGTGTTAAAAAACTTTCACTTTCGCTTTCTCGGAGGATATACAGTAATAACTGTTCAGAGTCAAATTACAATAAAAGGAGATCCACAGAAAAGTGCTGACTCAGACTCCAGTAGGACGCTAACATGTAGGCTATGGCAACAGTGAGTGTTTGTGTTTAGATGTCTTTTTTAGATTCTTTGCTTTGTGAGAATATTTGTGTCACTAATAATGTTTATAAACAAAATCTCTAAAATGAATTAATATAATACTGTAATTGTAAACAATAACACAAATCTTTTGTTTTGCCTAAGATGACCAGAGAAACTGGGGGCCAGTCTGAACCAGTCGCTGCAGATCTGCAGGTGAAGCAAAGGTGAGTTTGAATACTGTGAAGCTTTTGTATGTTTAATTTTTGTTTATTCTTTGTTTCTCAGGCACCATGTACAAAAGCAATAATCTCACAAGAAAAGATATGCTTTGTACCAGATTTAGAATTTCAGACTGTCTAGGATCTGATTCCATTGTTTGATGGTTTGAAATGAAAAGGCTGATTGTGCAAAGGCAGAGCATCTTTTAGGGATTGTGCAGTTTTTGTGAGTTGTGGACCCAGATGTTTGGGGCTCATCATATAATCAAGATAACAAATCATTTGTGAAACTCTTTTTTGCAGCCACAAGGCCAGAATAATTATTTTATTCTAATGAATAAAAGGAAGGAGGGATCCACGCCCAGGACGGACAGGCCGTGCAGGAATGTGTCCGGAACAGTTGAAAAATACATAGAAAACACAAACATATTCACAAATAAAAACATTTATATTGGCAGTGTCCAGTGTCCACTCTGAGTGTGCAATAGTGGATGGGCCGCAGCCAACATCAAGGTAGATGACAGATGGGTGGGGGCCCTCAAACTGGAGCGCGGGGGGGGTACACATCACCCAGCAGGTAAGAGGTTTGTGTCCACCCTAGGAGGGAGGAGAAACCAGTAAAAAGTGTACCTACAGCTACAACCAGTGTAAACGTGTATTTACAGCTACAACCAGTGTAGCGTACCTACAGCTACAACCAGTGTAGCGTATCTACAGCTACAACCAGTGTAAACGTGTACCCACAGCTACAACCAGTGTAAACCTGTACCCACAGCTACAACCAGCGTAAATGTGTACCTACAGCTACAACCAGTGTAAACGTGTACCTACAGCTAAGACCAGTGTAAACGTGTACTTACAGCTACAACCAGTGTAAATGTGTACCTACAGCTACAACCAGTGTAAACGTGTATCTACAGCTACAACCAGTGTAAACGTGTACCTACAGCTACAACCAGTGTAGCGTGTATCTACAGCTACAACCAGTGTAAAGCGTGTACCTACAGCTACAACCAGTGTAAGCGTGTACCTACAGCTACAACCAGTGTAAACATGTATCTACAGATACAACCAGTGTAAACGTGTATCTACAGCTACAACCAGTGTAGCGTGTATCTACAGCTACAACCAGTGTAGCGTGTACCTACAGCTACAACCAGTGTAAGCGTGTATCTACAGCTACAACCAGTGTAGCGTGTACCTACAGCTACAACCAGTGTAAACGTGTATCTACAGCTACAACCAGTGTAAACGTGTACCCACAGCTACAACCAGCGTAAACGTGTACCTACAGCTACAACCAGTGTAAACCTGTACCCACAGCTACAACCAGCGTAAATGTGTACCTACAGCTACAACCAGTGTAGCGTGTACCTACAGCTACAACCAGTGTAGCGTGTACCTACAGCTAAGACCAGTGTAGCGTGTACTTACAGCTACAACTAGTGTAAATGTGTACCTACAGCTACAACCAGTGTAAGCGTGTATCTACAGCTACAGCCAGTGTAGCGTGTACCTACAGCTACAACCAGTGTAAACGTGTACCTACAGCTACAACCAGTGTAGCGTGTACCTACAGCTACAACCAGTGTAAACGTGTATCTACAGCTACAACCAGTGTAAACGCGTGTACCTACAGCTACAACCAGTGTAGCGTGTACCTAAAGCTACAACCAGTGTAAACGTGTATCTACAGCTACAACCAGTGTAAAGCGTGTACCTACAGCTACAACCAGTGTAGCGTACTTACAGCTACAACCAGTGTAGCGTGTACTTACAGCTACAACCAGTGTAAACGTGTACTTACAGCTACAACCAGTGTAAATGTGTACCTAAAGCTACAACCAGTGTAAACGTGTACCTACAGCTACAACCAGTGTAAATGTGTACCTACAGCTACAACCAGTGTAAATGTGTACCTACAGCTACAACCAGTGTAAACATGTACCTACAGCTACAACCAGTGTAAACGTGTACCTACAGCTACAACCAGTGTGAGTGTGTACCTACAGCTACAACCAGTGTAAACGTGTACTTACAGCTACAACCAGTGTAAATGTGTACCTACAGCTACAACCAGTGTAGCGTGTATCTACAGCTACAACCAGTGTAAATGTGTACCTACAGCTACAACCAGTGTAAGCGTGCATCTACAGCTACAACCAGTGTGAGCGTGTACCTACAGCTACAACCAGTGTAGCGTGTACCTACAGCTACAACCTGTGTAGCGTGTATCTACAGCTACAACCAGTGTAGCGTGTACCTACAGCTACAACCAGTGTAAACGTGTATCTACAGCTACAACCAGTGTAAACGTGTACCTACAGCTACAACCAGTGTAAGCGCCTAAAGCTACAACCAGTGTAAACGTGTATCTACAGCTACAACCAGTGTAAACGTGTACCTACAGCTACAACCAGTGTAAACGTGTACTTACAGCTACAACCAGTGTAAACGTGTACTTACAGCTACAACCAGTGTAAACGTGTACTTACAGCTACAACCAGTGTAAATGTGTACCTAAAGCTACAACCAGTGTAAACGTGTACCTACAGCTACAACCAGTGTAAATGTGTACCTACAGCTACAACCAGTGTAAATGTGTACCTACAGCTACAACCAGTGTAAACATGTACCTACAGCTACAACCAGTGTAAACGTGTACCTACAGCTACAACCAGTGTGAGTGTGTACCTACAGCTACAACCAGTGTAAACGTGTACCTACAGCTACAACCAGTGTAAACGTGTACTTACAGCTACAACCAGTGTAAACGTGTACTTACAGCTACAACCAGTGTGAACGTGTACCTACAGCTACAACCAGTGTAAACGTGTACCTACAGCTACAACCTGTGTAAACGTGTATCTACAGCTACAACCAGTGTAAACGTGTACCTACAGCTACAACCAGTGTAAACGTGTACCTACAGCTACAACCAGTGTAAACGTGTATCTACGTTTCAGCTACGTGCGTCATGTCTTGTGACATGAGATGTCACAAGAGTAGTAATGCATTTATGTGATGCTAAAACATAAAATACCCTGAATTCAATTAAAACTCGCCTTGTGCCATAGTACACTGTTTTTCTTCCCCTTGGTGCAGCATGGTTTTGGGATTCTAATTACAGCGGTTTTAACAGGATTACACCAGATAAAACGCACTAAGACTCTCAGGGTGTTTGTGGGCTAAATTAAAGAGAATGTAATATGGTAATCTGCTACGCGGTGATGAGAGGATGTAAATAGACACTGACAGTAGCTCACTATATGCTGTGAATAACAATAGGCTGTGATACTGGAGCGGGATAAAAAAGCACTTTTGACCATAGACAGTAAAACCTGTACAGTGTGTACATGTGTGACCTACATACAGGATTAACTTGCATATTACAATTTTTATTATTATTACTAGAGGTTTTTAAGCAGTTGCCCACTGAATTCATTTAGTTAATTCATGTTATTGGGGGCCGTCCCCAATTGTTTTTTAAAAGCCCTGTTATAATTTTAACAATACTTACGGTGAATGTTTATATTGTATTTACATTAGTAATTTAGTTTGTGTTAGTGGGGCCCCACCTTTCGTTTTAGCCCCCTGGTCCCCCTCCTTCATTGCTCCAGCCCTGCATGACGCTCATGTTCAGCTTGTAACAGCATGTTGCACACATCTTTCCTTCAGCCTCGAGGCACATACAGCTGCTTAGCTCCTGCCTTTTATCTACATTTTTCTTCCCTGTGCTGGACAGTGTTGAGATGGTTTGAACAACTTTCAGCGCAAGTTTAGCAAAGAGTTTGCTCTTTATGTTTGGGGTCTGAGCGAGAGAATACGAACAGAACTGCAAACATCAACAAGAGTTAAGTGGTAATTGTGGCGCTTGGGAATTTTCCAGGTGGGCCAGTGCAATGGCGCCACAGTCGAAACGTCCAGAATTTAAAAATAGACCAAGCGGTTAATTTGTGGTCCCTCTTTGGTTGATTTGTATGTTATATATACTGTTTTTCAGCATCTGTTTATAGTCACTCTGTGTCTGCATTGCAGCTGCCTCCTCTTCCCCTCCTGCAGGGCCGGCGTGGCTAATCGGGAGAACCAGGACAGGTAGCCCTACAGTGATAACTCAACAGTGTTGTAAACAAATTCTTCCTAGTTCTGTGCAGCCTCGTGGCTTTGTTTGGCAGTTTTGATAGACTTATGTTTGTAGCGCCATATCATCAACAACCTTGTGTGCTTTCACCGTGCACCACGTTGCAAAACAGCAGCCAAACCAAGAAAACTCCCACACAACACAAGTATCTGTGACCTGTGCGCTGTAAATATTTACTGCAGGACAGCGGGCTGTGAGCTGCAGGTGGGCCTCTACTGCTCTGTCATAGCCTCAGTGTGCAGGTGCCTCTTGTGTGTCTGAGACGGGGTCAGCTGCAGCCTACAAGAACAGTTAAAACTGAATCCCAAATCCCATATGTTACAAGAAGGATTAAGTCAAAGGTAAAAGCTCTCCTGCAGTTTTAGGTCTGTTTGTGTTGTCTTTAGTCTCTTTCATGTGAACAAGTGAAAAGCTTCTATCAGAAATAGAGCTCTTAAACACAGAGCATATTCATAATGATCAACTGGGGGTACCCCAAGGCTCAGTACTTGGGCCTAAATGATTAATTTTGTGCATAAAAGACTGTGTAAAGGCATCTAAAACATTGCGGAGCATTCTTTTTGCCGATGATACAACTTTTTACTTTTTTTTCTGGAGGGAATTTACAAGAAGTAGCAAAGCTTAAAAAAGGATAAAAGAAACCACATTTTTAGGAGTTAAAAAAACAAAAGGAAAAATTGCCAAAGCCATTGCCATATTACACAAGGTAAAACCCTTTTTATATAAATCTCCACTACCTACTGTGTACAATTCCATGATTGTGCCAAATTTAACATACTTTGTAGAAAAATGAGCGGCAGTAGCTCAGTAGAGCGGCCGTCCTTCGACCGGCGGGTGGGCAGTTTGATCCCCGCTCGAAACATCCCAAAACATCATAACATCCCGCTTTCCCCCACATACTGTCGTTGTGTCCTTGTGCAAGACACTTAATCCCCCTTGCCTCCAGTGGTGTTCCAGCTGTAACACTGGGGAATGGAACCTTAATGGAAGTTGCTTTGGGAAAAGCGTCTGTTGTTACAATGTAAATGTAATCGTTTAATACTAATACTAATACTGTTGTAACACTGGTAAATAGCTTAATGTATGTAAAGCACTTTGAGTGCCTACTAAAGTAGGTGGAAAAGCGCTGTATAAAAAAAAAAATTTGGAGGTTGACATACAAAAATTACTTACAGCCTATATTTATAAATGTTTGCAAATAGAGAAGGAGGTACACTTTGAGGGGTGAACATCATTTAAAGGTAGAGTGGGTTCGTACTACATCAAAGAAATCTGGTGTATTATCACTGAGCCACTGGGGGCGCAGTGGCTCAGTAGTGGAGTGGTCGTCCTTTAACCGGAAGGTAGGCGGTTCAATTCCCGCTCTCCCCACAGTTCATACTGTTGTTGTGTCCTTGGGCAAGACACTTAACCCTCCTTGCCTCCAGTGGTGTTCCAGCTGTAACACTGGTGAATGGAACTTTAATGTAAGTTGCTTTGGATAAAAGCGTCAGCTAAACGACTAAATGTAAATGTAAATGGTGTAATACTATGGAAAGGACTGGACAGTAATATGAAAAGTGAAAACTTTACAACAATTTTAAAAAATATATAAAAAGTTGTGTTTTGATAGGTATACTTTGATGTTAATTAGGATTATAATTGTAGTTAATAATATTAATAATGAATTAAATTAATTGATTAACTAACATGATAATATCTTTTTTTTTGTTTGTTTGTTTTTTTTCTGTTTAGTGAATGAAGCTTATTATTGTTGTGCTGTTTTGTTACAATATATAGCCCTTTTATTTAAATCTTAGAAGGGTTAGGTGCAATAAGTCTTGACTTCAGCCTAAAACTTTTTTGGTCAATGTTTTATATGTAATGATAGTATTCTGTTCTTTTGTTAGACCCGAGACGGAGATAACCGGGATGGCCTATTGTTTTTGCTCGGATTGTTATTTATTTATTTTATTTTTTCTGCAAAATGATCCTAAATGTGACCCAGTAAACGAACAACTAAAAGTCATTTTTATTGGTCCCAGACTTCAAGCTCGGCGAAAAATTTACGTATTTGAAGTCCCCGAAAAAAAAATACAAAAAATGACTCAGTGGCGACCCCTAGAAAAGTCAAAATACATTGGGCCTATGGAAAGTGAAAGTAACTTTTTTCCAACATAGAAAAATGAAACTTGGTACATCCATAGGACACCTCAGGGCAAACAGAAAAGTCAATGACAGTCACACCCTAAACTTAACAGGAAGTCCGCCATGTCGGGTGAAACGCATGGCCACTAAAATCGCACCCCTTGCGCAGAAAGATGCAAATCATTGTGTTTTAATCTAAATGGCCCCAAATTTGGTAAGTATCATCTAGACACATGTGCCAACCAAAGTTGTGACTTTGTTTATGATATCTTATCGGGTATGGGTGTGGCAAGCCTGTAACGAGGTGGCCATTTTTGTGAAAATAAAACGTCTCTTAACTCTCAAACGCCTTCTCGGATCGAGTCCGACCCAAAAAGGCGTTTGTGCACATTCATGACCTGAACACAAAAATATGTAAATAAAAGGGTTATCTTTAGAAATGGCTCTCCAGCGCCCCCTACAAACTTATAATGGGACCCAAGAATTTAGTTTGTCATAGAGACATGAAATTTGGTACACAGATCTCTTATGTCATGACGAGCATAAAAGCCAAATGACAACCACCCCCTATCTATAAATGTGTTGCCATAGCAACGTCCCAATTATGTGGAAAAAGTCAATGGGAAGTGAAAATGTTGTCGTAGGCAAATGAAACTTGGTACACACATCCACCATGGGCTTATGAACAAAAAAGCCAATAGGGACCACACCCTATCACACACGGGAAGGCGGCCATTTTGAATTGAAGATGTGAACCGACTTAGAATACACCTCTTTTTTAAAAGAACACAGAAAATAGTTGCTTCATTCCACAAACACCAAACTTGGGCAAAATGACCTAAACACATGTTTTCAATAGACAACGCATTTTCCTTGTTGTTTTTGCTCGAGTTATATTTTTTAATATTATTTTTCTGCAAAATGATCCCCCAATTTGTCCCAGTGAGCATAAAATGTATTGGCCACAAAATTCAAGCCTGCCTAAAAATTTATGTATTTGAAAAATGCAATCCTCCGAGTATATGTGTCCTCACGGTCTCAAGGGAGGCGAGGGTCTTTATCGCCGCTTGCGGCTTTAATTTATTTTATGACTGAACTTAAATATGAACCAAGTTTTGAATGATTAGATTAGATTAGATTAGATTCAACTTTATTGTCATTACACAAGTACAGGTACAAGGCAACGAAATGCAGTTAAGGTCTAACCAGAAGTGCAATAGCAGCAAGTGCAGGATATATACAATGGTTGCATACGTGCAGGATATGGAGATGTACAGGATTTACAGGTAATATGTACAGTGAATATAAATATACAGATGGTTATTACTATAACAGGTGAGTGTGTGCCATAAATATAATTACAGGTGTCTCTTTCTATAAACAGCATTTACAGGTGAATATGTACTATAAATGTAAATGTAATATACAGATGTCTCCAACTATAAACAGAATTTTACAGGTAGATGTACACAATTGTATGTTAGCTTAAGGTAAGCAGTAGATTTAAGGTAGTGCAATGAGCATGGACAGTGCAAATAAGTATGATGCGAAATGTAAACAGTTGGTACTGTATGAACAGTTGGTAGCTAAGGTGCAGTAGTGCAAGGGTAGTGGGATGGTGGGGATGAGAGGAGAGTCTGTGAGGGGAGTGGGATGGTGGGGGTAAAAGAGTCTATGAGGGTAGTGGGATGGTGGGGATGAGAGGAGAGTCTGTGAGGGGAGTGGGATGGTGGGGGTAGAAGAGTCTATGAGGGTAGTGGGATGGTGGGGATGAGAGGAGAGTCTGTGAGGGAGTGGGATGGTGGGGGTAGAAGAGTCTATGAGGGTAGTGGGATGGTGGGGGTGGGAGGAGAGTCTGTGAGGGGAGTGGGATGGTGGGGTTAGAAGAGTCTATGAGGGTAGTGGGATGGTGGGGATGAGAGGAGAGTCTGTGAGGGAGTGGGATGGTGGGGGTAGAAGAGTCTATGAGGGTAGTGGGATGGTGGGGATGAGAGGAGAGTCTGTGAGGGGAGTGGGATGGTGGGGGTAGAAGAGTCTATGAGGGTAGTGGGATGGTGGGGGTGGGAGGAGAGTCTGTGAGGAGTGGGATGGTGGGGTTAGAAGAGTCTATGAGGGTAGTGGGATGGTGGGGGTAGAAGAGTCTGTGAGGGAGTGGGATGGTGGGGATGAGAGGAGAGTCTGTGAGGGGAGTGGGATGGTGGGGGTAGAAGAGTCTATGAGGGAGTGGGATGGTGGGGATGAGAGGAGAGTCTGTGAGGGGAGTGGGATGGTGGGGGTAGAAGAGTCTATGAGGGTAGTGGGATGGTGGGGGTTAGAAGAGTCTATGAGGGTAGTGGGATGGTGGGGGTTAGAAGAGTCTATGAGGGTAGTGGGATGGTGGGGGTGAGAGGAGAGTCTGTGAGGAGTGGGATGGTGGGGGTAGAAGAGTCTATGAGGGTAGTGGGATGGTGGGGGTTAGAAGAGTCTATGAGGGTAGTGGGATGGTGGGGATGAGAGGAGAGTCTGTGAGGGGAGTGGGATGGTGGGGGTTAGAAGAGTCTATGAGGGTAGTGGGATGGTGGGGGTAGAAGAGTCTCTGAGGTGAGTGGGATGGTGGGGATGAGAGGAGAGTCTGTGAGGGAGTGGGATGGTGGGGGTAGAAGAGTCTATGAGGGTAGTGGGATGGTGGGGGTTAGAAGAGTCTATGAGGAGTGGGATGGTGGGGATGAGAGGAGAGTCTGTGAGGGAGTGGGATGGTGGGGGTTAGAAGAGTCTATGAGGGTAGTGGGATGGTGGGGGTAGAAGAGTCTGTGAGGGAGTGGGATGGTGGGGATGAGAGGAGAGTCTGTGAGGGAGTGGGATGGTGGGGGTAGAAGAGTCTATGAGGGTAGTGGGATGGTGGGGGTTAGAAGAGTCTATGAGGGTAGTGGGATGGTGGGGGTGAGAGGAGAGTCTGTGAGGGAGTGGAATGGTGGGGGTTAGAAGAGTCTATGAGGGTAGTGGGATGGTGGGGGTGGGAGGAGAGTCTGTGAGGAAGTGGGATGGTGGGGGTTAGAAGAGTCTATGAGGGAGTGGGATGGTGGGGGATGAGAGGAGAGTCTGTGAGGGAGTGGGATGGTGGGGGTTAGAAGAGTCTATGAGGGTAGTGGGATGGTGGGGGTGGGAGGAGAGTCTGTGAGGGAGTGGGATGGTGGGGGTTAGAAGAGTCTATGAGGGTAGTGGGATGGTGGGGGTAGAAGAGTCTGTGAGGGAGTGGGATGGTGGGGGTTAGAAGAGTCTATGAGGGTAGTGGGATGGTGGGGGTAGAAGAGTCTGTGAGGGAGTGGGATGGTGAGAAGAGTCTATGAGGGTAGTGGGATGGTGGGGGTAGAAGAGTCTATGAGGGTAGTGGGATGGTGGGGGTTAGAAGAGTCTATGAGGGTAGTGGGATGGTGGGGGTGAGAGGAGAGTCTGTGAGGGGAGTGGGATGGTGGGGGTAGAAGAGTCTATGAGGGTAGTGGGATGGTGGGGGTTAGAAGAGTCTATGAGGGAGTGGGATGGTGGGGATGAGAGGAGAGTCTGTGAGGGGAGTGGGATGGTGGAGGTAGAAGAGTCTATGAGGAGTGGGATGGTGGGGATGAGAGGAGAGTCTGTGAGGGAGTGGGATGGTGGGGGTAGAAGAGTCTATGAGGGTAGTGGGATGGTGAGGGATGAGAGGAGAGTCTGTGAGGGGAGTGGGATGGTGGGGGTAGAAGAGTCTATGAGGGTAGTGGGATGGTGGGGGTGAGAGGAGAGTCTGTGAGGGTAGTGGGATGGTGGGGGTAGAAGAGTCTATGAGGGTGGGATGGTGGGGGTGAGAGGAGAGTCTGTGAGGGTAGTGGGATGGTGGGGGTAGAAGAGTCTATGAGGGGGTGGGATGGTGGGGGTGAGAGGAGAGTCTGTGAGGGAGTGGGATGGTGGGGGTAGAAGAGTCTATGAGGGTAGTGGGATGGTGGGGGTGAGAGGAGAGAGTCTGTGAGGGGAGTGGGATGGTGGGGGTAGAAGAGTCTATGAGGGAGTGGGATGGTGGGGGTGAGAGGAGAGTCTGTGAGGGAGTGGGATGGTGGGGGTAGAAGAGTCTATGAGGGGAGTGGGATGGTGGGGGGTGGGAGGAGAGTCTGTGATGGTCTCCAGGTTAAAGCTTGTGCAGGTGTTTTTCTTCCTTTAGCTCTTTCTATTGTTCTAGTGATGAGTAAACCTGGTTCAGAGTATGATTACAGATATTTCAAATAACTTACCTCAGATATCTTACCTTTCTCATACCTTAGATTAGAGTTGCCAGTCCATTTTTAGGAGGTTAGCAACTGTAAATGTGACCCAGTGGTTAAGTAGAGCCTATGCTGGTAAAAAATAAACTCACACTTACCAGGTATTATGCTGGACTAGCTATATGTAAAATAAACACTTAAAACATTCACTGAACAAACCACAAACAGTGAAAAAGTACATACAGTGAGCAGGAGAAAATAAGCTAAAACACATTGATATATTTTGTTTCCAGGGTTGAAAAATTGATTTCATCTTATTTTAATGAACTCATATAGACCCACATTCTGCAATTATGTAGTTTGTTGAAACTGCTCAAGTTAAAAAGAGTAAAGTAAGGGTTTTATAAACAATGTTTGGCCTTGATTCTTTTTTAAGCCATTTAGTCTGAGATTTCGGGGCCAGTTAGATGAAAAAAATTATATTTGTAATTTTCTGACACAATGGTCAGTTAAAAAATCATCTAAAATGCACCATAATTCATCAGGGAATTACATCAGTTTTTGTTAAAAAATTCAGACATCCCACCACCAACAATGTACTTACATGCCCAAAACTGTGTTAACATGTTTGTCTACTTGGCTAATGAGGTGCTCAGCACATCTTAAAATTTTGTTTTAATCCCCCACACTTTTGAAAATGTTGCTACACCCCTGGTAAACCACCATAAAAGCTTTGAATTTGTAGTATTTATCTACTGCCATCTAGGGACCAGGTTGCATATTGATTTGAATGTTATCCAAACCTGTATTCAGGGCTTGTCCCCCCACACAAATATTACCCACATATATCAGTACTTTGATCTTGTGTAGTGTACTGTGTGGATTGTGGACTATTTTGCACTGCCCGTGCCCACTACGCTGAGTTCGGGGTCCAGGCTAATAGAGGGGGGCAACTACTGTAAGAAATCTCGGTGGATTTCAGTACTTATATTCAGACAGACATGAGCTATCGCTAAAGCTCAGTTGACACTTGACAATGTTGTTCAACATCAACCGGACATATAAAGCATTTCTGAGGCTCCTTCCATCCTCTGTCACGATAGAGCGAGCCTCACTGCGGCCCCACTCTCAGACATAAGTGACTGTTCCAGACTCTGCTGTGACTCCAGACGTTTTTAGTCTTTCAAGTCTTTCAGTCTGTAGCTTCTGCTTTGACCAGGTTTATGTACTTGTCTATAATTCTGGCTCACAGCTCACAGTGCAGTCATAGTGCTATTGCACACGTTATTTTCATGAATTACTGTCTCATTATTGCCACAATAAAGGTTCTCCAGAAACATGCTCCACCTCTCACCTGCTCAAGAAGCCCTTGTTTTCACAGTCCACTTTTTATTTGGCATATTTTTCAAAAAAGACCATAAATGTCTCTGTGTAAACTTACTTACAGATCTCTGGGCTCTTCTGTGCCAACAAGGCAGCTCACTCTGCTCACAGCAGTTGTTGCAATGCATTATGGGACTTGTAGTTTGAATGGGTCAATATACAGCTCTTGAAAAAAATAAGAGACCACTGCAATTTTTGCTAGCAATCAGCATCTCTACAAGTATGGAAGCCATTCCATTCTAATGTCTGTTGCATCCCAACACAGGCACACCTCATTCTACTGATGAGGTGATCACCTGAACCAAATCTTATTTAATAAGGAAAAGAATAAAAAAAAAACACTTCTGGGGTCATCACTATCCTCTTGCAAATAAATGGTCTAAATTACAATAATACAAAAATGTTAATTTTACCCAAACACTTACATATAAATAGAAAAAAACAGATCATTTTGAAGTGGTCTCTTAATTTTTTCCAGAGCTGTATTTAAGTTGGACATTAATGTGACAAAGACTAAGGAGCTGGTCGTGGACCTAAGGAGGACAATGGCTCCAGAGACGCCTACCAACATCAAAGGGATCAGTGTTGAGGTGATGGATTACAAATACTTAGGGGTGTACTGAATTGCAAGAATGTGTACATAGTGTACAGAAAGAGCCAGAGTCGTCTCTATTTTCTGAGACAACTGAGGTCCTTCGATATCTGCAGGACAATGCTGAGGATGTTCTACGAGTCTGTGGTGGCCAGTGCCTTCATGTATGTTGTTGCAGCCTGTGGGCAAGGGACACTAACACACTCAATAGGATCATCAGGAAGGCCAGGTTTCTTTTAACTGTAGATATTGATAATGACAGTGCTGTGGTAGTTTGTATGATTGTTTGAGGAGGTTAAAGGTCATGAGAGCTGCAATATAACAGGTGCCCCAGGTTAGTCATAGTTTCTATGATGGGAAATTGATGTGTTTGTTTTATTTTGAAGATGGGGTTGTACCAGATGGGTGTGAGATTGGAATGGATGAATTTTAAGTTTGCTACCCACCAGACATCTATTGTGTTCTTTATCTGTCAGGAATTATGCCTGTTTTTTTGTCTCTCCCTTCTCCCTGTTTCCCTCTCCCTTCTGTGTTGTCTTCTCCCCGGGCGTTCCATTTTAATTCAAGATTTCACCAAAATTTCATGGGGCAAGTATTTCAAAACTTGTAATCCAGATCAGAAAATTCTGGATAACCTAACTGTCTTATCCTCAGCCACAGATAAACCTGATCTTTCCCAGTATTTTGAAACTTTGCCAGATTGGATCAAAGTTATCCTGACACCAGCAGATAGAGACCCCCTGGATCACAGACAAGAAATAGGAAATGACGCAAACATTTCACCAAAACAAGCTCTGACACAATTTGTCTCTAAAAGTAAGTTCTAAGACTAAGATTAAGGGCATTCATTATATTGAGTTAACAAATTACTTCTTTCAGCACAAAGTTAAAAAGGAGAGCTCACAAAAATAAAATAAAGCCAAGGTCATGCTAATGTGAGCTAAAACTGCTCTAGTGACTTCTGTATTAAGGAGCTAACAATATAGCCAACAAGCTAGCTTGGTGAATTGCGCAGACCGCGTTCCACAGCAGTTTGCAAAGTAAATGAATAAAAATTAAATTATCAAAGTGTTGTGTCAATTTTTAAACATATAGCACCCAGTCTAAATACTAAGCGACTGGATTTTTTAATGCTACTGCAATAGGCTACAACAGATTGCTACAGTTAGCTTATAGTACAGATTTAACCATTGTTTTAACAGCTGATGTTTTATCTCTACAGGACGTCAAAGGACGTGTATGGATTCAGCAGAAAACCCAAAGGTTCATTCCACTCTGAACCTGGTTGTTATAATAAAAACATTAAGCCCCCAAAGTCACTAAGCATCTATCTCACACACAACATAAAGAGTGTCACATTGGTAACAAAATAAAATGGAAAAACATTTTTAGAATTGATTTAATTTAACAAACAAAACTGAACATGTTCTATGAACAGAGACACTTGTTGAAGTCAAGCCTCTCCCATGGTACCTCTCAAATGGTCCTCGTGTAAGGGCGCCGCCATACGGCGATTTACAGCGAAATACAGCGATATACAGCCGTCCACCTGAGGGCAGGCTCCAAAAGCAGAAATATAAGGAGAAACCCAATGTTTACAGCCTGGAACAAAAGATGGCTCCTGTCTCTAGAGCTAAGTTTTTACTACGTGACAACTCTGGGGGGGTGAATTTTTGATTATTACGTCCGTTTATGCTATCTGAAAAGTGTAGTTTTGAGAATAAATTTGGGTGTGGTTACCTTGGTGTGCATGTGTCAATCACCGAGCTGCGCACACGTCGTGTGGCTAGCTGGCTAACAAGTGGCTAGTTAGCTGCTCCGTGATACTTGCTGGAGCAGTATCACGGAGCTGCTCGGAGCTAGGTTGTGTTAGGCTTCTGTACTTGACCGTCGGCTGTTCTCTGAGTATTTGAGAAGAACGTTGTTGAAATGGCTTGCTGTGCTGTGTTGTAAAGCTGAGGCATTGCACTGTCCAACTCCATGTCTTTAAGGAACACCAAGTAATCACACAGCTTTCCCCTGTTACCCTGCAAGTCCTGATCTGAATACAGGACTTGAAGTTCTGACCTCAGTCTTCCTGAATCAAAGTGATGGCCATAACTTTTCAGGACACTTTGGAAGGCCTCCTCTGGAAATACCTGTCTCATGTCATCAAATTTCCCTGGATTGACTAATTCTAAGAAGAGCATGTTTTCCAAATTTGAAAAACGTCGAGGAATCTGCTCCAAGATGTTATCAAGGATGGCCATGTACAGATTTCTGTATCGCACTTGGGGATCCTGCAATTGGGTCAGACGGCGCTTTCTCATGGGCTTATCTCGTGGGTCTGATGTGAGATCTGCTGTTTTGGCATAAATGGCTTGGAGAGCCCCCTCTGACCTTTTCTCTTTGACAAATGCAAGAAGAGATTCAATTCTGTTCTTGCAGTAAAGAACATCCATCGCCCTCTGCTGGACAATATCAAAGAGCACATCAGTCTCAGAGAAGATTTGTTCATATGTGTACAACATGAACACAAACTCAAAATCCTCCAGTTTCCTCACAAAGCCTTTGGCACAATCCAGTGTATCATCATCCATTGTTGTATCTGCAATGATGTTCTCAAATGTCTGCAGGAGGCCATCATAATTGTTTGCCACAGTGCTCACTATCCGTGATGTGAAATTCCATCGAGTAGGAGCGTTTCTGGGCAACCTTGAACAGCCTGCAGACTCCAGAAAAGATGTCCTCTTTGTGGATTTTGAAAAAAATGTAAAATGCAAAAAAAATTCTGCACTCAGGCAAGCATCTAGCCCCCTGTGACAGCACCAGATTCAGTCGGTGTGCATAGCAATGCACAAACATTGCACTGGGGGCTATTGCTTTCACTTTGGCCTGCAGACCATTGAGATCTGAAGCCATGACAGCAGCCCCATCATAGGTCTGTGCCACAAGCTTGTCCTTAAAATTGTAGCCCTGCATGTTCTCATTTAATATTTCAAAAACGGACTGGGCATCTCGCCCCCCCGAAACATCAAAAAATACAATAAAGCGCTCCTGAATTTTACCTGCACTATCCACATAGCGAACAATGACAGAGAGTTGGGCATGGCAGGATATATCAGTTGTTTCATCCACCTGCCATCCAAAAAAGGGAGCATCCTGAATTTCATCTCTGATCTGATCAGAAACGGTGGCTGCAAGAGCAGAGATCAAATCATTTTGAATAGTATGGGACATACCAGAAAACACAGTTGAGGACTCGAATTGTGTGGACAGGACAGAGTCATATTTAGCTAATGTTTCTGTGAACTCCCTGTAATTCCCCTTGTTGGATGATTCACTCTCATCATGTCCCCTAAATGACAGCTCCTGCTGGCCAAGCAAGGATGTCACATCAATGAGGCGGTTTAGGAAGGCTCTGTTTTGTTTGACTATTTCATTATGTTTAGCCACTTGAATGTGAGCACCTTCATTTATTGCATGCTCAACCCTGATCCTGCCCATGCAACTTAATCCTGCACATGCACTCACATGTTCATTGCTCTTTTCATGTCTTTTATATGCCCTGTCAAAGTTAGACAGATCTCCAAACCCCACCTTTGACCAAACAACACATCCGTGAGATGGTTTCATCAAGAGGCATGGCCAGCAGTACATTTTATTTGTCACAGCACTTCCAGTCAGCCAGCTAACTTTGTCATACCAGGAGAGCTGAAAAGACCTGTTATTTTTCCCTATCTTTTGCACTAAATCAATCTTAGGTGTTGATCTGCCCTGCTGTTTAATTCATAAGTTTTTCCTCGTAAGGAACACTTTCAAATGGCTTCGCCAAAATCAGGTCGACAATATTAGCACCGTCTGCCATTTTCACAGTTTCACCCACGACGCTAGCCTAGCCTACTAACGTTATATGAATGAATGAATGAATGAACGATCTAAAAAAAAATTAAACTCTGTAAAACTGAAACAAGGAATGTGGTGTATAATTGTGTGAAATGTATGATGAAAATCAAGCAATTTTACCAAGCAAATATCAAAGAAATAGGTTGCAGCAGTTTTTATTTCGACTGAACTTGAGAAATCCGCGATGGGACTGAGCGCAAATAGCTTCAGTGATTCCTTATAGTACAGAATCGCTGTCAGTCAAAAGGAGATGCAGTCTTTCGACAGGACCCTCCAATCATCACGCAGAAGCTCGGAGTCCGGGCCAGCCACTCCCCATTCACCCCAGAGGCGCTGGCGTCCGTGGGCGGGACATAATTGCAGCGTTTATCCAATGACCGTCTAGTTTCGAAGCGCTGAAAAAAACAGTTCAAAGCAGCCCCATTGAAGTCAATGGATGCTGGGCTTCAATAGGGAAATGCACTGTGACGCTGCACAGTACAAGTTTGGTAACCTTTTAAGGTCATACTAACACTTAATGTGTTTTTGTATGTTTAAGTTTTCCTCTGGCGATCCAGACAGACTGGATCAGTGGGTGTTGAAGATGAGGAGACAGAACTGGACTCCTACCTCTTCCAGTCGGTTGTGCAGTCAACACTTTGAGATGGATTGCTTCTGCACTGATTACCCAAGCTTTGTGTCATCTTTATTACAAGGACAGTACATACTGACCAACAGTACAACTGTATAATAACATTAGTCCACATGGGTTATTGTAGAACTGCACAGTGAATCATCATTAATTACATGCAGGCCATTAGGGAGACAATAAAACACACTGTCAAAATTAAAAAGGACAAATATAAAACATGCGTTAGTTACACTACAGACATCTTATTAAGCAAAGAGAAACAGAAGTTGTTAAAACAGCAGGACACAGAGGGGTTTAATACTGACAAGTCTGATCTGAAAAGCCACATTTTTGAAAGAGAGTGAAATAATACAGTTAAATAAATATTTTCTATATGTCTTAGAGCCTGTATGAACGGGGACTAAGTACATTTCAGAGAGCCTGTGTGTGCAATAGTTTACATCGTCGGTGGAATATGTCTGATAAGTTTTTTTATAGATTTGGCAGAATAATTTCCTCTGTTATGTTTCTCTGTGGGCATGAAAGTTCACTTTCATTTAATTTTGTTGTGAGACATAGTCCAGTATGCCCACCCTAGTTCATTGTATTTTTACATTTTCTGTATTGTCTTGTTCTATTATTTTTAATCCTTATGTCCTGTTTCTGGATGTGCATTTTATTTAACAGTTGTTGTCCCGTCTTATATGTTCCCACTCAAGGCCTGCACCTTGTTGTGGTGAGTGGGCTTTCAACCAAGACAGGCCAACTTGAATTTGTTTTGTGATTTATTTTTTGTCTGACTTTCCACAGGGTCCCGTCCTGCAGCGGTCATTTTAAACTCCTCATCACATCCTCGCCACGTCCACCTTCACCCTTACAACCTGATGGGACAAGGCTTTGTTTGTTGCTTCTCAAACCTTTTGGAACTGCATCACAAATATGTGACACCTTTTACACACTTGAGCATTAAAAATAAACTGTTTACAATTCATTTACACTTTTTTATTTTCAATGAAATGTATTGTATCATATGTTTTTACAATTTTAAACAAACTTTTTTTCTGCTTTAAGTATGGGCATGCCTTACTTATAATTTAATCTACCATCTAGTGGTATAAAATCAAAAACTACAAAAATGTCAAATCTGTTGTTTACAACATTGTCTAAGATTTAAAAAAAAGAATGCAGTGTTTTGAAAATCACAGTATTTTATTAAAAAAGTAATTGAACACAAATAAATAAAATAATTAGAACAAAAAAACTTCTGCAGATGTTTTAACAGATGTTTCCAGGTGCAGAAGGCAGGAGCAGAGGGCAGGTCCATCGTGAAAACTACAAGAGTTATGTATAACGTGGCTGTAACTAAGTAAAATATAGTGTCCAAAGTTATGTGTAACTGCACTTGTCTGGGCAGTGGGCTCTTGAGAGTGAGCAATTTGAACAGTGACCTTTTCCATATTTTAAACTACAATAGAAAAAGTTAGATTAGCATGCTATATTATAGCTACATACCACAAGCATTATTCAAAAGCCTTGTTAACTATATAACATTATAGAGAGCTACATAGTGTGGTCATAAATCTAAAATCATTTTATTTTAATTTAGAAGTACAATATCACAATCTCCAGGTTTTTTCTGTACATTTAATACATGTTTTAACTATTTAGAAAAAGTATGTGACAAATAACAATCTTTCAATCTATAGTTTAATCCCCAAAACATGCACAAAAGCCAGAAGTTTTATTTTTTTTATTTAACCTTTATTTATCCAGGTAAACTGTTTGAGAACCAATTCTCATTTACAAACATGACCTGGCCCCATGTGTGTTTGGGGGGGGGGACTATTGTACATGTTTTTTGGTGGTAGGGGAAACCGGAGTACCCGGAGGAAACCTACGCAGACACAGGGAGAACATGCAAACTCCACACAGAAAGGCCCTGCCTTGGATGGGGTTGAACCCAGGACCTTCTTGCTGTGAGGGAGGAGAGCTAACCACTCTGCCACTGTGCCGCCACAGTCACTGGAGGCAAGGTGGGTTAAATGTCTTGCCCAAGGACACATCGACAGTATGAACTGTGGGGAGAGCGGGAATCGAACAGCCTACCTTCCGGTTGAAGGACGGCCGCTCTACCCACTGAGCTACTGCCGCCTACTGTAGAGCATACATTTAGAAACAGGGCCATCATTCACAGAAATGCCCACTGCTTGAACAAAAAGATGATTTTTCTCAGCTGTACAAAAATAAAAAAAATAAATAAAATAAAAATTTAGTAGCTACAAAGTGGTCAGAAAATTGGCCTGACTTAAAAACACTTGAAATGTATTTTATTTTTTTTAATGATTTATTGATGCTGATGGGTATATATGACAATTTTGATTGTAATGACCAATTTGGGTGATAAAAGCTATTAAAAAAATCAGAATCAAATATAAATTATATTTTGTTTAATGTATATCCATCCATCCATCTTCTACCGCTTATCAGCCAGGTAGTCCTGTACAGCGTGTCCTAGGTGCCCAGAACACCTGCCTGGAACGCCCCTAAGGAGGCATCCGAAACATATGCCCGAGCCACCTCAGCTGGCTCCTCTCGATGTGGAGAAGCAGCAGCTCTACTTTGAGCTCCTCCCAAGTGACCGAGCTCCTCACCCTATCTCTAAGGGAGCGCCCTGCCACTCTGCGGAGAAAGCACATTTTGGCCACCTGCATAGGTGAGTGTAGGAACGTAGATCGACTGGTAAATCGAGAGCTTTGCCTTGCAGCTCAGCTCCTTCTTTACCACAACAGACCGGTACATTGACTGCATCACTGCAGAAGCTGCTCCAGTCGTACAGGAATCGAACAGCCCTTAGCAAAGGGCCCCGGACCCCATACTCCCAGAGCCCCCTTCTTAAAAAGAGGGACCACCACCCCGGTTTGCCAGTCCAGAGGTACTGTCCCCAAACACCACGCAATGTTGCAGCCAAGACAGCCCCACAACATCCAGAGACTTGAGGTATTCAGGGCATATCTCATCCACCCCCGGAGCCTTGCCACCGAGAAGATCCTCAATGTAATCCTTCCACCATCCAACAATGTCCCCAGTTGAAGTCAGCAGATTCCCACCTTCACTGTAAACAGTGGCAGGGCACTGCTTCCCCCTCCTGAGGCGCCGGATGGTTTGCCAGAATTTCTTCAAGGCCGACCGACAGTCCTTCTCATGGCCTCCCCGAACCCCTCCCAGACCCGAGTTTTTCCCTCTCAACCACCCGGGCTGCAACCCACCTGGCCTACTGGTACCCATCAGCTGCGTTAGGAGTCCTATGAGTCAACCAGGCTCGATAGGTCTCCTTCTTCAGCTTGACGGTATCCCTTACTTCCAGTGTCCACCACCGGGTTCGGGGGTTGCTGCCACGACAGGCACCGGAGACTTTACGGCCTCAGCTTTGCGTGGCCGCATCGACAATGGAGGTGGAGAACATGGTCCACTCGGACTCAATGTCTCCAGCCTCCCTCGGGATCTGGTCGAAGCTCTGCCGGAAGTGGGAGTTGAAGATCTCTCTGACAAGGGACACGGACAAACAATCTCAACAGAGCCTCACAGAACGTTTAGGCCTGCCGAGTCTGTCCAGCTTTCTCCCCAGCCCTCGGATCCAACTCACCACCAGGTGGTGATCAGTTGACAGCTCTGCCCCTCTCTTCACTCGAGTGTCCAAGACATACGGCCGGAGGTCATGAAACAACTGCAAAGTCGATCATCAAATTGTGAATTGGGTGGCAGTCAAAGGCGGGGGCTTCGGCGACCCAATCCCCGGACAAAGAATCTGGCGTGGACATGGAATGTCACCTCGGTGGAGGGGAAGGAGCCTGAGCTTGTGCGAGAGGTTGAGATATATCGACTAGTCAGGCTCACCTCCACGCACAGCTTAGGCTCTGGAACTCATTAACTTGAGACAGGCTGGACTCTCCACTACTCTGGAGTTACCTGCTGTGAGAGGCAGCGATCTGGTGTGGGCTTGCTCATTGCCCCCCGGCTCAGCCGCCATGTATTTGAGTTCATCCCAGTGAACGAGAGGGTCGCTTACTTGCGCCTTCGGGTCGGGGATAGGTCTCTCACTGTTGTTTGTGCTTACTGGGCCAAATGGCAGTGCAGAGTACCCGGCATTCATGGAGTTTCTGAGAGGGGCACTGGCAGGGGCGTGATTGGGAGGAACGGCCCCCTGGATCTGAACCCGAGCGGTGTTCTGTTATTGGACTTCTGTGTTAGTCACAGTTTGTCCATAACGAACACCATGTTCAAGCATAAGGGTGTCCATCAGTGCCCGTGGCACCAGGACACCCTAGGCCGGAGATCGATGTTTAAATTATAATAAATTACCTATTAGAATCAAACTGATCCACTAAAGTTTTGAATTACTCAACAGCAGCTTTCAATCCAGATCAAAGGCAGGATTGGATTCCCAAATCGGAATCTTCAGGATCAGATTTGCTTTGAAATATTTGTTTTTAGGATCAGATCAGGATTTATTTCAAATGCAGGTGGATTAATCCTGTGGGATCTTTTTAAAATACTGGCTGTATGACATCGAAAATAATATTGACCCTAAAACCAACTATTATTATAATTCTAAAATAAGTTGTGAATACTATACTGATGATGAATTTAACATTAGAGTGAAAATGGAAGGTGCTTTCTCAGTAATATATTTTAATAATCCAAAATCAAACATTTCTCTCTTTAATCCTTTAGTGTTATTGCATTATCTGAGACTTTGTTTGTAGAAGCAAAAGTTGCAGAAGTGGGAATTGATGGATATGACCTATTTACAACCAACATAAAAAGTGGCACTATACATACTGTATGTCTATTGAAAATATTCTGGAATGTATAACTATTGAAATCAAATTTTCATCAAATTAAAAATTTAAATAAATAATCATTAGTGTCTATAGAGCTCCAGGTACACCTCTAAATATTAAAAAAATTGCAGAATTGTTAAACAAAATGTGTGGAGATAAAGTGTATATTAATTGTGGAGGCTTTTATGTTGACTTATTTATTCCAACTGCCTTAAAAAGGACCACAGACTTTATCAATACAATGTGCAGTAATAGCTTATTTCCTTATCGTCAATAAACCAGTAGAATAACTACAGATACAGCAACATTGATTGATAATATATTTACAAATAGGAAAGAAAATACTGATTACTTGCCTGTTTTGGGGGAAATGAAACACAGATTAACCACTACAAACTTATTAGACAAAAAACAAACAAAACAAATATATAAACATTTAAGAAGGTAGGTAAGCAAAACTAGATTGACATGTATGCAACAACTGATCCAAATAAAGCATTTGAGGCATTCCTGCAGAGATTCACTATTTATTTATTTTTTATTTATTTATTTATTTAAAAGGGACAGTGCATATTAATGAACATAAAAATGTAAATATGCCAGAATTAGCACAGTGGCTACTTTCCATCTGTAGTCCCTGGCAGGTCAGGACAAGATAACAGATAACATATAACACAATAAACACACATTCAATACAAATGACAACATTAGACTTAACAACACTTAAACAACACTTAAGCAACATTTAATCAACACTTAACATTTCAGATGTAATGCTCACAGACCTGGTTCCTCTTGAGCCAACATTTCAGGTTTGTCTTAAATGTGTTTATTGTCTGACTGTCTCTGATCACAGCTGGGATGCTGTTCCAAATCTCTGTTCCTTTGACTGACAGCACTTGTTGACTGAAGGCTGTGCGTCTCAAAGGAACTGCACAGTCACCTCGAGCAGAGGCTCTGGTCACTCTGTCACTTGTCCCAGATCTGAATTTAATAAACTCATTTAGAGATGGTGGAGAAAGACCATGTAGACTATTATAAATTGAACAAGCTAATTTAAAGTTTTTAAAATTGTTAAAACTCAAATAATTATATTTCTGAAGTATCAGGCAATGATGATATGAGTAAGTTTTTTTATCAAATATTTTTAAGGCTCTTTTGTATAGCGATACAATTGGTTTTAAGGTAGACTGGTTTGTCATTGACCAATTTGTAATGCAATATTCAATGTGTGAAAAAATCATAGAGTGAAGAAACATTTTAGCTGCATTTACTGGCAATAATAATCTAATTTGTTTAAAATTACAGATATTAAAATTTAAAATTTTACAAAGTGTTTTTAGCACTAAACTTTTCGATGTTAACTGTCCAGTACAAAAGGTTTTACAAAAGAATACACTTGTAATAAAGAACTAGGATTAATTGAAAGGGCATTGAAAATAACTGCAAAAAGAAAACTGTTATATAGAAGATTTATAAAATGCAGGATTAAGGAACCAGAGGAAAAACCAGAGACAAATCACACAAGGAACTTAGAGAGTGTTAAAAAAAAAATCTTCTGATAAAATCCAAATCATTTTAAAAATGATAGTGGGGAAGTTAATAACGCAAAAGACGTTGCTAAAGGGTTTAATAATTACTTAAATGATTACTTTGTAAATGTTGGCTATCTAGCACATAAAAATTGCAGACCCTGAAAACAAGGATAGCGTAAGTAAAGATGCTAATAAGAGCAATGTCTTTTAGTATTGTGTTAGTAGTGTTTCTAACAGAGGTTGATACAAATGAAATACTTATTAGTGGCTTTAACTTGTCTGTGAAGGTTCTCAGTCATCCAGACATCTTGAAAAAAAAGTTTAAGTAAAAGCATCTGGACTCGGTTTTCAAGGTGAAGACGTTTCGTCTCTATTCCAAGAGACTTTATCAATTCTGAGATCAACTGTAAGAGAGCTGAGCTTATATCTCTGTCGAGTCGTTAATGCCACTGCTCCATTCAGGTGTCGAGTCGTTAGTGACACTGCTTCATTCAGGTGTCGAGTCGTTAATGCCGCTGCTTCATTCAGGTGTCGAGTCGTTAGTGACACTGCTTCATTCAAGTGTCGAGTCGTTAATGCCGCTGCTTCATTCAGGTGTCGAGTCGTTAGTGCCACTGCTCCATTCAGGTGTCGAGTCGTTAATGCCACTGCTCCATTCAGGTGTCGAGTCGTTAGTGCCGCTGCTCCATTCAGGTGTCGAGTCGTTAGTGCGCTGCTCCATTCAGGTGTCGAGTCGTTAGTGCCACTGCTCCATTCAGGTGTCGAGTCGTTAATGCCACTGGTCCATTCAGGTGTCGAGTCGTTAGTGCCGCTGCTCCATTCAGGTGTCGAGTCGTTAGTGCCGCTGCTCCATTCAGGTGTCGAGTCGTTAGTGCCACTGCTCCATTCAGGTGTCGAGTCGTTAGTGCCACTGCTCCATTCAGGTGTCGAGTCGTTAGTGACGCTGCTCCATTCAGTTTTCGAGTCGTTAGTGCCGCTGCTCCATTCAGGTGTCGAGTCGTTAGTGCCACTGCTCCATTCAGGTGTCGAGTCGTTAATGCCACTGCTCCATTCAGGTGTCGAGTCGTTAGTGCCGCTGCTCCATTCAGGTGTCGAGTCGTTAGTGCCGCTGCTCCATTCAGGTGTCGAGTCGTTAGTGCCACTGCTCCATTCAGGTGTCGAGTCGTTAGTGACGCTGTTCCATTCAGGCGTCGAGTCGTTAGTGCCGCTGCTCCATTCAGGCGTCGAGTCGTTAATGCCGCTGTTCCATTCAGGCGTCGAGTCGTTAGTGCCGCTGCTCCATTCAGGCGTCGAGTCGTTAATGCCGCTGTTCCATTCAGGCGTCGAGTCGTTAGTGCCGCTGCTCCATTCAGGCGTCGAGTCGTTAATGCCGCTGTTCCATTCAGGCGAGTCGTTAGTGCCGCTGTTCCATTCAGGCGGTCGTTAGTGACGCTGTTCCATTCAGGCGTCAGTCGTTAGTGCCACTGCTCCATTCAGGCGTCGAGTCGTTAGTGACGCTGTTCCATTCAGGCGTCGAGTCGTTAGTGCCACTGCTCCATTCAGGCGTCGAGTCGTTAGTGCCGCTGCTCCATTCAGGCGTCGAGTCGTTAGTGCCGCTGTTCCATTCAGGCGTCGAGTCGTTAGTGCCGCTGCTCCATTCAGGCGTCGAGTCGTTAGTGACGCTGCTCCATTCAGGCGTCGAGTCGTTAGTGCCGCTGTTCCATTCAGGCGTCGAGTCGTTAGTGCCACTGCTCCATTCAGGTGTCGAGTCGTTAGTGCCACTGCTCCATTCAGGTGTCGAGTCATTAGTGACGCTGCTTCATTCAGGTGTTGAGTCGTATCCACAGTCTCTCAGGGCTTTACGGATGTGTTGTTCTTCTTTCTGTTTACCTTCTGAGGTTGTGGGCACCTCTTGTGCTCTGTGCTGAAGAGTCCTGATGACTCAAAGATTGTGCTGCAGTGGCTAGTAATAACCTGATTCCGCCAGATAGAACTGCTCACACAGAACCATCTGGGAAGGCTCCTGTTGAAAGCGCAAAGGGGAGGCGCCTTCTGCCGGAAACTTGGTGGTGGTGATGGTGATGAAGCACCGACTAGTATCCGCCTACCACAAGACTTGTTTAACCCAATCATAGCAACGATTTATTTGACACTGAGCTACTGGGGCGGCAGTAGGGTAGAGCGGTCGTCTTTCAACCGGAAGGTAGGCGGTTCGATTCCCACTTTCCCCACAGTTCATACTGTCGTTGTGTCCTTGGGCAAGACACTTAACCCACCTTGCCCCCGCTTTGGATAAAAGCGTCAGCTAAATGAATAAATGTAAATGTAAATGACACAAACAGAGTGCAGCAGATATGAAGAAACAACAAAACGATGTAACAGTAACAATATTTACAAAGTGAATAAATGGAAAGTTAACTAACCCTAAATTGGTAAATGAAATAAGGACGTTGGCCAATGAAAAGAGCGTGTATGAATTTAGGATATGCCAAAGCAAGTTGTAATAGAGCACAAACATATTTTCCTTCCAGAAAATCCTTTAGTGCCACATTTTTTAGCGTCAGCGAAAGACGTTAAGAGAACCAGTTCCATTGGCAGACATACATGCCCACGCCATGACACTACCACCACATGCTTCACTGATGAGGTGCTATGCTTTGGATCATGAGCAGTTCCTTTCCTTCTCCAGACTCTTCTCTTCACATCACTCTGGTACAAGTTGATCTTGGTCTCGAGGATGTTGTTCCAGAACTGTCAAGGCATTTTTAGATGTTGTTTGGCAAACTCTAATCTGGCCTTCCTGTTTTTGAGGCTCACCAATGGTTTACATCTTGTGGTGAACCCTCTGTATTCACTCTGGTCAAGTCTTCTCTTGAGTGTTGACTTCACACACATACACCTACCTCCTGGAGAGTGTTCTTGATCTGGACAACTGTTGTGAAGGGTGTTTTCTTCACCAGGGAAACAATTCTTCGATCATCCACCACATTGGTTTTCCGTGGTCTTCCAGGTCTTTTGGTGTTGCTGAGCTCACTGGTGCGTTCTTTCTTTTTAAGGATGTTCCAGACAGTTGATTTGGCCACACCTAAAGTTTTTGCTATCTCTCTGATGGGTTTGTTGTGTTTTTTCAGCCTAATGATGGCTTGCTTCACTGATAGTGACAGCTCTCTCTCATATTGAGAGATGACAGCAACAGTTTCCAAATGCAAATAGCACACTTGAACATTCGGACCGTTTATCTGCTCCTTGTAAATGGAATAATGAGGGAATAACACACACCTGGCCATAAAACAGCTGAGCAGCCAATTGTCCTATTACTTTTGGTCCCTTAAAAAGTGAGAGGCACATATACAAACTGTTGTAATTCCTACACCGTTCATCTGATTTAGATGTAAATACCTCAAATTAAAGCTAAAAGTCTGCAGTTAAAGCACATCTTGTTTGTTTCATTTCAAATCCATTGTGGTGGTGTATAGAGCTAAAAAGATTAGAATTGTGTCAATGTCTCAATATTTATGGACCTGACTGTAGGTCCAACACTCGCACCAAAATGGAGGGGGAGACTGCAACAAAATTGGTGTTTCCGCCAGGTTGTGTTGTGTTGTTTTGTTGGAAAGAAAAGGTTTTATTCTTTAAGTGTACTCTACACAATGGACAAGTTTCTTCTCCACCGTCTGGCGAGCCGCAAATAACAGGGTAAGCAGAAAGCCTTTCTGCCTGTCCCTACGAGGACAGACCATAGATTGTAAATAAAATGGATGTCATCTGCCCATTGGTCCCCTATTCACCGATATTGTCAAAATATCGGTGAATAGAGGAGAAAAATAGGAAAAAAAATATTCTAAACCAAATAGTGTAATAAAATATTTAATAAAGTATAACAGAATAATATTTGAATTATATGACTGGAGTGAAGGGCATGCGCACTGCTGTGTACTGTAACACCGCCTACTACATGCTATCCTCCAATAGCATACGGCGGTGACACAGTACAGCAGCATCGCTCCTTCCTGCACACATCGGCTTCCGTAAGGAAGGTGAGGGAGGACCCGCTGCCGCTCTGCCACTACGGTAAGGCAAGGCGACATCCGCTGCCACTCTGCCAGTATCTCAGTGGACTACTGAGAAGCCTGGACACGGGGCGGGGGAGGGATGATGCAGTTTCCAGGGACACGGACAGTCCCGGGGGACCCGCTGCCGCTCTGCAACTCGGACCATAAGACGAGTTGCAACTCGTCTTATGTTGCAGAGCGGCAGCCTGCGGACCATAAAAAAGTGCCTGCGGACCATAAGACGCAGGCACTTTTCCTCCCACTATTTGGTGAAGAAAAAGTGTGTCTTATGGTGCGAAAAATACGGTATATACATATATTTATATTTTCAGCTTTTACTGCATAGTAAAACAATAGTTTTCAGATAGCATAAACGGACATATTAATCAAAAACTCACCCCCTTAGCTCACTTAGCTCTAGAGAAACGAGCCATCTTTTGTACCAGGCTGTAAACATGATTTTTACACTTGTAAAGTCGCCATTGGGTTTCTCCTTATATTTCTGCTTTTGGAGCCTGCCCTCTGGTGGACTGCGCTAAATCGCTGTATTTTGCTGTATATCGCTCTATGGTGGTGCCCTTACTCGAGGACCGTTTAAGAGGTTCCATGAGAGAGGCTTGGGACAGACCTTTCTGTAGAGGAAAAATCTGCCTGTACATTTGTTTAAAAACTAGATAAACACTCAGAAAAATTGTACAAGAGGCCTTAAATGTTATATTTGTTTTTAAGAAAACTTTCTTGTCTTCAATAAAATATTGTATGTGGTACAGAATATAAAGAGAAGATTACCCAAAAGGTTTACTCCTTGGAACCTGATCAGTCCCTAAAACAGAGTTGGGTTAAGGTTAGCCTAGCAAATGAGCCCAAGTTTGAAAGCCAGAGATACTAGGCCAATACCACCACCCAATAGTTAAATATAAAAACCCATAAATGTTTGGGTGGTTTTAGGTAAAGCAGACACCGTTTTTTTATTTGTGTCATTTTGACAAAGATCAGATCACATTTGATGGTGATTTTATGCAGAAATGTGAGAAATTCCAAAAGCTCCAGATACTTTTTCATTCCACCGTATCTACATTATGACTCAATCTTTTTTTACTTTTGAATTGTATTCTTGTTTTTGCAATCAAGAAATTTACAGACAGATTTGGTGAATTGACAGACTTTATGAAGTGTAACAGTATAAAACCCAGCTGGTGTAAAGACAAGACATTTATTTTTGTATAGCCCAATATCACAACAACAGTCGCCTCAAAGGGCTTCACAGACTGCACTAGACAACATCCCCTGTCCTTAGACCCTCCATCAGGGTCAGAGGAAAAACTCCAAAAAACCCAGCCGGGAAAAAAGAGAAACCTCAGGGAGAACCACAGAAGGAGGGATCCACTCCCAGGACGGACAGGCCGTGCAGGAATGTGTCCAGGACAGTTGAAAAATACACAAACATATTCACAAATAAAAACATTTATATTGGCAGTGTCCAGTGTCCACTCTGAGTGTGCAATAGTGGATGGGGCCGCAGCCAACATCAAGGATCATGACAGATGGGTGGGGGCCCTCAAACTGAAGCACAGGCGGGGGTAGGGGGGGTACACATCACCCAGCAGGTCAAAGGTTTGCGTCCACCCTAGGAGGAGGGAGAAAAGAAAAAAAAGTGGTTTAGTGTGTACCTACAGCTACAACCAGTGTAAACGTGTACCTACAGCTACAACCAGTGTAAACGTGTACCTACAGCTACAACCAGTGTAAACGTGTACCTACAGCTATATTGATATACGTTTTTACAGCTGTAAACGTATATCTATGATCAATCAGTCTCCATACGTTTGGTGAAATAAGTTTGTTTTGAGTTTGCTTTTGAAAACTTCAACAGAGTCAGCTCGCCGCACTTCCACCAGGAGCCCATTCCATAAAAATGGGGCTCTATAAGAAAAGGCTCTGTAGCCAGCAGACTTCTTCTTTACTCGAGGAAGTTGAAGGAGGCCAGCGTCCTGAGAGCGAAGGGTACGAGCTGGAGGATACCGGGTGATGAGGTCAGATAGGTCAGAGGGCGCGCGTCCACAAAAGATTTTATATGTTAACAGGAGAACTTTGAAATCAGCTCTAACATGAATAGGAAGCCAGTGTAATGAAGCCAGGACCGGAGTAATGTGATCAAACTTCCTGGTCTTTGTTAAAAGTCTGGCGGCTGTATTTTGGACCATTTGTAGTCTGTGAGTACTTTTCCTCGGCAGTCCAGAGAATAACACATTGCAGTAGTCCAGCCTGGATGTGACAAATGCATGAATGAGAATTTCAGCATCAGCTAAAGAGAGGCAGGAGCGAATCTTTTTAAAATATTCCTCAAGTGAAAAAAATGTGCTGCTGCAGAGATAGTGTGGAGTCAAAAATGACACCAAGGTTCCTCACAGTGTTGCCGTGCTCCAACACACAGTTGTTGATTGAGACAGTAAGATTGTTGAACTTGTGCCGATGACTGGCAGGACCAATTAACAAGAGCTCTGTTTTATCCGAGTTCAAATGGAGGAAGTTTTGAGACATCCATGTTTTAATTGAAACGAGGCAGGCCTCTAGCCTTAATTTATTAAAAGAGACAAAATGAGACCTATCACACAGATAGGATTCTAACCAAGCAAGAGCAGAGCCAGAGATTCCAAACACATTCTTTAGTCTGTTGATTAGCACTGCATGATCGATCTTATCAAATGCAGCGCTGAGATCTAGCAATAACAGATGAGTCCTCGTCAATCTGAAGGAGGAGATCATTAGTCACTTTAACTAAAGCTGTTTCAGTGGAATAAGAGGCCCTAAATGCAGATAGATAGATATAGAGTAAGTTGTTTTAACACAACTTTTTCGAGGACTTTAGATAGAAAAGGTAAATTGGAGACAGGACGGTAATTATTTAGGCATCCAGGATCCAGAGTAGGTTTTTTGAGTAGGGGTTTGACCACAGCCTGTTTGAAGAAGGAAGGAACGGTGCCAGTAGACAGGGACAAGTTTATAATGTTAAACATAATTTGCCCTACATAGGGCCACAGTTCTTTAAGCTGTTTTGCTGGCAGGATATCCAGAAGGCACGTAGTTGCTTTACATGAAGAAACCACCTTTGTCAGCTCATCGAGGGATACAGGATCTAGGACTGAGAGACGAGAGGTCAGTGGATCCAAGTGAATGGGACCCGGAGCTGAGGAAGACAAAACCAAAATATTATCCCTGATATCTTCAACTTTATGATTAAAGAAATCTAAAAAATCTAAAAAAGTCTTGTGCACTAAAGGGAGAGGAGTCTTCAGTTTTTCTTGGTTGGATTAGTTCAGCAACTGTCCCAAATAGAAACCTGGGGTTATGCCGGTTTTCTCTGATTAGAGATGAGAAATAGGCCGTCTTTGCAGTGCTGAAGGCGTGCTTATAGGTGTTTACACACAAACACCACTTTTGATAATTTAGATTAGTTTTTGACTTGTACCATATGCGTTCAAAAGTCCTGCAGGCCTGTTTTAAAGCCCGGGTTTCCTCGTTATACCATGGTGTAGGTCGTCTGGTTGGTCTGGGCTTTGTCCTGAGGGGTGCCACTGAGTCAGTGATGGCCGAGAGGGTTGCATGGACCTCCTTTGTGTAGGCCCCTACTGTTTTTCCAGGTGTAGTTAAATTAGGAAGAACATCTGTCAGCCGTGTGGCAAACATTGCAGCTGCGCTAAATTTTGTGAAGACACTACGCAATTGTCAGAATTTGAGGGAAATGTATGACTTATCTCGAATTCCACCAGTGAGTGAGCTGAAACAGCAGATGAAAGAGAGGAGACCAAGAGATGAGAAACATTTATTCCCTGAGCCAAAACAAGATCAAGATAATTTTGATCAAGATTAGTTTCCACTAATCTTGATCAAAATTAAGCTATTGCAAAAAAAACAACATACTATATTTCTTCTAAAATATTTAATTGGTAATCTGACAAAGGCTTTTTCAAATAAAAAGTTTAGAGAAGAATTATTCAGATAACATTTTTGGTTTTTCTTACTTATAAAGGTCTTTACAGTGAAACTTGTTGCAACATTTTGCTCAAAAGGTCACACATTCAGTGAAAATGTATCAGAATTGGAAAGGCTGTGATCACAGAAATGGTTATTCTTGTCCGCTGAATACGCTGTAGCCATCCAAAACACAACAAATTAATAGAAACTATGTTTTTAAAGACATCATTCTCAACAACTGTGCACAAAAAACAAAAGGCCTGACTGAACTGACCCAGAAGCCGACAGCTTCTGTTGAAATGACCACACGACCCAAACTAAACTACGACTTGGACTTGACAGTTCTACCAACACTGAACTATAACCATCTTTTTTCCTCTCTTAGACAGCAACACAGGCAATATTTTTTTCATTGATCATATGATAATTTTTTTTTAGCTCAGAACGCACCAAACTGTGCGTAACTTATGTTGCAGAACCTCTGAGTTCATCCTGACCTTGGTTTTGATTACTCTGATTACACTGTTTACTTCATGATGTCATTGAAAAGAATGACCCTTTTCCTGTAGCAAAAGGACAACAGGTAACTCACAGGACTAACTCACATCTGACCAACTCTCTTTTTCACACGGATTACTGGAGTAATGGAATACTATGGATTACTATGTATAGCATTGTTTTTTGGCCAAATGAATGCATTGTTGAATGGTTTTGACACAATGTATCAGGTGGAAGGATCTGCCGAGGTTTACATGAAGGAATCTTTACAGGTTTATATGGATCCAAGAGAACTCTGGGAAAAGGAGTTCCCCAATGGAAAGTTGAAAATAGTTTGATTGTGTATGTATGTTGTTTTTTCTCTCGACAGACTGGACAATGAATGTGAATCACGGATATGGAAAATGCATAAAATGAATAAATATATGGATGAAACAACACATGTAATAAAAAATCTCTCCTGGAGACTGGATCTACAGACGTGTCTTCCAACAACACTGGCCCAAACCTCGCTGGATCGGCCCATACAAGGTAGTGCCAAGGACTGCCTTACATAGTACACATGTAAGGTGAAAGAGATCAACACAATTAGACTCATTTCCTGAAAGCAGTAAGTAAATTGATTGTTGCCAGATCCAATGTATGGCGGTATTGTGGGGGACGAACGCTAAACAACTGGTTACCCCCAATTGGTCCGGAAGATGTGCTTTGGTGTCCCTTTTTTCTCCTGTGTTTCCAGGTACTCATAACCTACTGATTGTAGAAATCCACATCTCGAGAGAGAACTTCCAGTTTGTGAGGAACAAGAGATCTCTGATTGGATTGCTATTGGACAAGCCCATAACCAGTGGTGGAATGTAACAAAGTATTTGTACTTCGTTACTGTACTTAAGTAAATTTTTACGTATCTATACTTTACTTAAGTAAAAAAAATAATGCATACTTATACTTTTACTCAAGTAGATTTTTCAGCAATTATCTGTACTTTGTACTCCACTACATTATTAAAATGTGTGTTGTTACATCCTTCCGAATCTTGCATAAAAAAAATTTTGGTCGACTGACGTTTTGGCGTTGCTGGCCAATGCACGTTGAAACAGATCGGAGATCTGATTGGTCAAAGAACTCACGCGCTCAGCGCGCGTTTTGAAACAACACAATCGAAACTGATGTAAATCGAAGAAAAAGACACGGTGGACACCAAATATCAAACATGGACGAAGAGCCAACAACGTCGACTGAGCTTGAGCCTGTGCCCTGCAGCTCTGATTCTGAGAGACATCCCTGGCCTTATTTAAGCAAGTTATTTGAATTTAAAGGTTCAAAGTATGACTCATGGCGTTTTCAATGTGTCAAGTGCCTACCTCAACGCAAAGAACTGTTGGCGTTTAAAAACTCCCCTTCAAATTTGAAGAAACATATAGAGGTAAGACATGCAATGCTAGTTATTCATATTTAAGTTACAAACTTGCTATGACATGGTGCTATGACTGTTATAGAAAAACGGATTTCAACATAACAAAAATATCACACCAGTATAATATTTGTTTGATGTAAGTTAGTGGTACCCTAACAGGGCAACTTCTTTAGCTGGTTATTAGCACAGCAGGGACGATAGCTTGCTAGTACGTTACATTTTTGGAGATGAGCAAACTACTGCTATATCTGTACATTATTTTTTTCTCATTCTAATGTGTTATACATTATTAGCCTAATGCTTTTGGATTTTCTGTAATCAATGGAGTATAAGCCTCAAATGCAGTTTTAGCTACGTTTTCCCCATGCAGGCCTAGGTAAAAGACTAAAGCAACTGTTGTTGAGCAGAATAAACTGGTCATACAAATTTGATTAAAGTGTTCAGAATAACACTCACCTGTGTACTTTTGAGTTTTTTTTTACTGCTCTTAATAGTATAGTAAAAATAAAATAAATTGTATGTCATAATTGGCTTAGCCTAATTATTATTTAATGAGTAATAAGTAAATAACCAGATTTTTACAGTGTCAGTATTGCACAACAACTCTTTCCAGTACACAATAGATATTGTTTGTGATTGTTACAATTGAACAGCCCAGACATTGATACAACTGATTGTACTTTTACTTAAAAAAATACTTTAAAGTAAATTTAATTTACTTAAGTAAGATGTTGATGTAGTAATTATACTTTTACTTAAGTATATATTTTGCAGGGTAGTTGTACTTTTACTTAAGTACTAAACTTAAGTACTTCCTCCACCACTGCCCATAACATTCCAGATGAATAAATTGTATTGAAAATATACCCCAGTTGATTGGCAGCGACGGTAGTAGGCGCCTAAACTGTTGTGCTTATGATATTTGTATTTTGTGGATGCTGTTGTATACTTTTTCTCATAACCCTAACCCTAATAACTATGATAGATGGAAAGGTGCCTCCTCCTGCTCACCAAGCTATGCAGGAGGAGGCACCCTTGCTGGAGGAAGAAGATCTCGGTGCCTCTACACCTCTGGAAGAGGAAAGCGCATCTTAGGGTCCATGTGATACAAACCACACATTGTATATGTTGCTTTTAATGCTGTGCTTTTTGTGCAATAGTATTTTCAGGTATTCTTTGACAATTTATGGAGGTTTAAAACTTTAAATTTTACATTTCACACAGCATAGTTATACCTTTCCACGCTGTATTTACACCACACATGATCATCTACCTGAGATATGGAAAACCTGGGAGGGGCTGGTCCACGTGACTGGAATGGTTTAGTTGCTTAGCTCTTAGTTGTGAGATGGCAATTCAGACATCTCATTAGGGGGAGTTGCAAAAAAACGCTAATTAGAACCTAAGTTTGGTGAGATGTCTGAATGGACATTCAGGTATGGCAAACTTACTTTCTAAACACTAAGATAGTGTCCTGGGGATGAGAAAAAACAGTATGTGTTTTAGTTAAGATCTGTTTGTAACATAAAGTGTGACTAAAACGGGAGAGTTAGTTACAGATCAGTGTTAGAGATTTTTGCCTTGTTAGAACTAAGCTTGATAGAAAACCTGTGCTCTGTTAGTATTTATGGGCTCCTTCAAAATCGACTTCCACGACAATCGCGTGGAATTCTATGCACCAAGGACATCACAAATATTATAAGGGGTTTAGGTTTCTAAAAATAGCTTGTCTGGGAAGTACAGTATTTACTCAGTATGACAGTAGTCAGTATTTACTGTCATCACTTCTCAGAGATCATCAACAACAGCAGTAACAACCTGCGTGTCCTGTTTGCTACTGTGAACAGATTAACAAACCCTCCAGCTCTATTTCCTCCAGAGTTAGTTTCCACCACTAAAAGCAATGAGTTTGCATTGTTTTTCAACGACAAGGTTCAAGGCATTAAACGTGCGATACAGTCCAAAGGGCATAAAACAACACTGCAGCCACCTAGGAGACACTTGGTTGGTTTAACACATTTTACACCCATTAATGACAGAACAATTGAACAAACTCCAGCTCAAGTCTCCAGCCTGAGTTCATCCACCTTATGCCTCAATGTTTTACCCACTAGATTTCTAAAATCAGTACTAAGCAGTTTGTTACCACAACTCACTGATATAGTCAATAATTCCTTACAGTCTGGAACATTTCCAAGGGCCTTAAAAACTGCTGTCATTAAGCCTCTCCTAAAGAAGAGCAGTCTTGATGCTACAGTGCTCAACAACTATCGGCCCATATCAAACCTGCCATTTTTAGGGAAAGTCATTGAAAAAGTTGTATATCAGCAACTTAATGACTTTCTATTACTTAACAACTGCTTTGATCCTTTTCAGTCAGGATTCAGGCCCCATCACAGACTGAGACTGCACTTATCAAAGGTAACTGTGTGTCAGACCAAATGGCCCTGACATGTGGGGTTCCACAGGGGTCTATCTTGGGACCTCTATTATTCAATCTCTACATGCTTCCTTTAGGCCAGTTAATATGCTGCTGTTGCGTATCCCACCATAATTATGCAGATGACACTCAGATTTACATTTCACTCACAGCAGGTGAAAACAAACAGCAGCTCCCTCAGGTTCATTTGAGAGCCCCATTTACATCGACGACAGAGGTGTCCTTCGAGGTGTCCTTAATGAATATAAGGCTAAAATTCAATTAGAATTAGGATTTGAATTTTTACCTTTTGGAACTGTTAAATTGAAACTGAAAATTAGATAAAATGTTCCAAGGACTGGACAGAACAAAATAGCACAAAGCATGATTTTAGCTGAAAAGGGGGGATCTAAAAAAAAAAGATGTCCTCCATGAATTACAGCTCGTTTTATACTGACATACAACTGAACTTCCATAGAGAATATTCATGTGTGTTAATAAGGCATCTGCTAAAGTGACAGTGACTGAGCCACACTAATGTATATATAACTGTCTATGGACAGCTACTTTATAACTGTCTATGGACATGTAACCCATGTAAATACATGGTTACTAATGTTTATCGCCTAAAACTCGTAATTCCAACATGACTTGAACGCACCACTCAAAACCTATTCCCCCTAAACGTATCTTGTGCACAGGCGGCCTGAAACTGGTTAGAGACGGCAGTGAGACACGAAGGGAAATTGAACGAGATACACAGTGAGTCAAATGATCTGAAAACGTATATATATATATATATATATATATATATATATATATGTGTGCTTTAAACAAGTTCTAACTTAAAGTTATGTACTTTGCAGAGCCTTTAAGGTGTCTTACTCTCAATCAAACCGAGCGGAGTGTATTTGTTTTCTTGGAAACTCCAAGCCTCTCCCATGGTACCTCTCAAATGGTCGTTGCGTAAGGGCGCCGCAATACGGAGATTTACCGCGAAATCCAGCGATATACAGCCGTCCACCAGAGGGCAGGCTCCAAAAGCGGAAATCTAAGAAGAAACCCAATGACGAATTTACAGGTGTAAAAATCATGTTTACAGCCTGGTACAAAAGATGGCTCCTGTCTCTAGAGCTAAGTTTTTACTATGTGACAACTCTGGGGGGGGGTCATTTTGATTATTACGTCCGTTTATGCTATCTGAAAAGTGTAGTTTTGAGAATAAATGTGGGTGTGGTTACCTTGGTGTGCATGTGTCAATCACCGAGCCGCGCGCACGTCGTGTGGCTAGCTGGCTAACAAGTGGCTAGTTAGCTGCTCCGTGATACTTGCTGGAGCAGTATCGCGGAGCTGCTCGGAGCTAGGTGTGTCAGGCTTCTGTTCTTGACCGTCGGCTGTTCTCTGAGTATTTGAGAAGAACGTTGTTGAAATGGCTTGCTGTGCTGTTGGCTGTACTAACAGACTCTCCAAGAAGTGTGGTCTTCAGTTTTTTCGGTGAGTAATACAATTTTCTTGGTTTTATGGATGGTTTTAAGAGCTCTTAAGTGGGTAAATATATAGCATTACTCAGCTACTTAGCCTAGCTACCAACTTTTCCCCATCAAAATTACATCGAGTACAGTAATTTAGAATTGGATGTTTATACTGTTAAGGTAGAGTTTCAAATTTATTTTTACTGGCTTTGCTTTAAAAAATAGATCCAGATATACAATATATCATGTCATTTCTTGCTCAAATCCAAACACTATTTGCATTGTGTACATGGCTATTAAACATAGTTTAACATCAAAACAATAGATTTATTCATGATAGCTGTAATATCTTTTTAAGTGATCGAATTAAGGATGTTATGGCTTTGACATATAACGTGCAAATGAGCGCAACTTGGTAAAACTGCATTATTCACCGGGTGCACTACGCAATGACTTTAGAAAATACGCTACGCTAGGCTACCGTCAATGCTCTGAAGCCCACCGCTAATGACTTTTGAAAATAACGTGCTATCATTATGTACGAGATAATGTAAGATTATCTCGCAAAAAAATTACGAATGAACTTTTTCAATGAAATCGTAATTGCACAGAAGATTGTGCTAGTGTTATGTGTATTTCTCCGTTTAGGACGTGTAGAGGGTGTCTCTGGGAGCTCTGTTGTTCTTATATTAAACTGCCCTCAAGTGTGTTATAGTATGACAACTGTACCTAGTACCTTCAATGTAGTACCTAGTGCTGTTAACACTTTTCAGTTACATTCAATACATCTAAAGTATAAACTACTATTTTAATATTTATAAATCTGGGCTTAAAACATTGTCAATGTAAACATATACATAGCTTATGTTAAAACATAATCTTTTTTTAGTCACTTAGTCTAAGAGAAATTATTATAAGCTTATGACCATGATCTTTTGTTTATGTGAAGCCCTGTTGTTATCTACCCTAACCCTAACCTGCAGTTGTTATTGTAACACTATATGTACAGTACAAGTTTGGTAACCTTTTAAGGTCATACTAACACCTAATGTGTTTTTGTATGTTTGTTTAAGTTTTCCTCTGGTGATCCAGACAGACTGGACCAGTGGGTGTTGAAGATGAGGAGACAGAACTGGACTCCTGCCTCTTCCAGTCGGTTGTGCAGTCAACACTTTGAGACGGATTGCTTCTGCACTGATTTGAGGGTACCCAAAGCTTTGTGTCATCTTTATTACAAGGACAGTACATAGTGACCAACAGTACAACTGTATAATAACATTAGTCCACATGGGTTATTGTTGAACTGCACAGTGTGTCACAAGCGAGCAGCAGCTTTATCAGAAACATCATTAATTACATGCAGGCCGTTAGGGAGACAAATAAAACACACTGTCAAAATTAAAAAGGACAAATAGAAAACATGCGTTAGTTACACTACAGACATCTTATTAAGCAAAGAGAAACAGAAGTTGTTAAAACAGCAGGGCACAGAGGGGTTTAATACTGACAAGTCTGAAAAGCCACATTTTTAAAAGAGAGTGAAATAATCCAGTTAAATTATTTTTTCTGATGGTAGTTGGAATAATATTCCATTATTTGGAAGCTCGAAAAGAAACGGCAGACTGACTGAAAGCTGTTTTTCTAATCTATTTAGTCTATCACTTTGTTGTATTTTTCTATTGAGATGCACTTTTTACACTTATTTGCTCACTTTGCTACATTGCACCTAGATTAGACACCTACTCACTCACCTGTTGAAACCAGTTAGAACCAGTGGACGTAGTGGGAAAGGACTGATACAGACTGCTTCCTGCAGCGCGCCATAGATTACTATTACTTTTGTGGTGTCAAGTTGACCAAGGACACAACTCGTTGATACAGGAATGCTCTAAATAAAAAATATGTACAACTGTGATTCTACAAGAAATACATTAAATAAAGTAGCTACAATGCCATATAATGTCTTTTCTTTATGTCTCTTTTAACAGGGAAGGACTTGACTTGCTCGACAAGCACAGCTGTGCCACCAATTTCTTTTTCAAAAGACAAACATCCAAAGCCTAGACGGTCACGGCAGGTATGTTGGTTGAGAGGTTGAGAATGTTAATAATGTGTCAAATGACAGTGTTGAGTGTCAAAGTATAAATATTATGTATGTCATGTACATTTGTGGCCATGCAAACCTTAAATGGGAAATGAATTGAACTTGATTAGACCATTTTCTATATGTCCTAGAGCCTGCATGAACGGGGCCTAAGTACATTTCAGAGAGCCTGTGTGTGCAATAGTTTACATCGTCGGTGGAATATGTCTGATAACAGGATTTGTTTTTAATAGAGTCGGCAGAATAATTTCCTCTGTTATGTTCCTAGTTCATTGTATTTTTACATGTTCTGTATTGTCTTGTGCTATTATTTTTAATCCGTATGTCCTGTTTCTGGATGTGCATTTTATTTAACAGTTGTTGTCCCGTCTTATATGTTCCCACTCAAGGCCTGCACCTTGTTGTGGTGAGTGGGCTTTCAACCAAGACAGGCCAACTTGAATTTGTTTTGTGATTTATTTTTTTGTCTGACTTTCCACAGGGTCCCGTCCTGCAGCAGTCATTTTAAACTCTTCATCACATCCTCGCCACGTCTACCTTCACCTTTACAACCTGATGGGACAAGGCTTCGTTTGTTGCTTCTCAAACCTTTTGGAGCTGCATCACAAATATGTGACACCTTTTACACACTTGAGCATTAAAAAAAAAACTGTTTACAATTCATTTGCACTTTTTTATTTTCAATGAAATGTATTGTATCATATGTTTTTACAATTTTAAACAAACTTTTTTTCTGCTTTAAGTATGGGCATGCCTTACTTATAATTTAATCTACCATCTAGTGGTATAAAATCAAAATCTATTATACAATCTATGGGAAACTCTGGTGAGTTACTTAAGTGAAATACGCTAGCAGACTACTCTTTTGCTAAGTGTACAAGTGGTAACTATACTGGACCACATGCACTTTATAGTGTATTGAAAAGCTAAAACCAGTCAGAGTACTGAACCAAAAAGGGTACTGAGTACTAAATTGATTGTTTAAGTTTATTTTATTGTGTTGAATGTGTGAAACACTTTCACAAATGCACTGTAAATAATTTAGAAATGCATTTTATTTTAATTTATGTTTATGCAATGCTTGTTATGCACTTTGTTAATTAACTTATGGGTAAATTCATAAGAAAACTTTGTTATAAACTAATTTTTTAGTTAAAAAACATGGAATAATTTAAGTTAAAAAGCCTTAAAAAAGGGTGCACAAGTAATTGGCATTTGTGTAATGCTTTTGTAGCATTTTGTTTAATTTTGAATTCATTGAAGCAAATCAATGTAAAACAACAATGTAATTGATTTAGAATTGTTATGAGATCTCATTTTGTTTAGAAACTACTGTGAATAATTATATTATTCATTGTTCTATACTGCATGTGCAGACTGGTTTTTAGTGGTCCCAGAATTGATCTTGGAGTTGTATGCTGAAGTTGATGGCGAGCCAGACCCAGTGAGAACTCTTGAAAGCTGAATCCTGGAGCAGTGTGGCCAGCTGCTCGGGGTTTCGGAAAAGATCGTCAGAACTGACCACTTCATATCGTTGGATCCCAGATAAGAAACAACTGCACTGTGTTTTGAAAGAAACATTTTGAAAGGGATATTTATAAATCCTACACATTCAGATACATTGAACAACAAAGACATTTCTGCTTTTATTTTATTTCCATTTCTCTACAATTTTGTTTTTGCACTGAATACTGTGCCACTGTTCAATTGTAATAAATCTGCCGGCTGTTAAAGGTTAAATTCCCTCTCATCTATTTACTCCTCCAGAACCTAGAATAAAACCTTAGCCTAAATATAATAAGCAAGTGTTACAGACAGTTATACAAGCAGGTTGATAGAATGATATTATTATCCTCACTGTCTTTGGTTGTACATCTGTGAGGTCTGTCGTCCTTGATACTGTAGAAGAGTCTTCATTTGATTTAAAGCGGCACTGTGTAAATTCTAGCCACTAGGGACACAGATCCCTCTACAGGCCTTCCGTGTTGTCTGTTTTCAAGAGGAAACGGCAAGTTTGGAAGAAAAAAACATGTCTTCTAAAAAGGTAGAATGATTTTAGTGCATTTTGTACAAATATAACTCTGCTGTGGACCAGTGTATCGGCCTATTTCTGCTCCCTCTGATTGAGCTGCTGAGCATGTCTCTTAGGAGATGTCTGGAATTATTATATCATTTATATTCGAGTTTTCTGTCCAGTTGAGGGTACTGTGTCAGTGAAATAGGTCTGATTCCAATCACGTGTGTAATAACTATTTAATCAATACGAGAATTGATTTTTTGGAATTTAAAGTTACATGATGCTACTAGCTAAACGTTACGTAGTGCTACTTTAAAGCCAAGATGAGGGATTTTGCTGATTGATTTGTTCTTCGTGGCAAAATCTAAGGTAAGGAGGGTTTAGTTTGAGTTTGCTGCAAATTCTAGGACGTCACACAGTTTCCTCAGTGGCCCCCAAACTACCAGGCCACAGACCAGTCCCACGCTTGTGTACTTATAGATTCTTAACACTGGAAGCTGCACCTAGTGACATAGGTAAATAGAAAAAATTTAACCACTTTCACATTTTCTAAGAATTACTCCTTAAATTTAGGATTTGGTCTCAGTAAAGATAAGAGCTATTTAGAACTAATCTTTGCCCCAAAAGGTGTATTTGGGTTCTCTGCCATCAGGCCATCGGGTGGCATGGTGCTGGGAGTACTATGTATCACTGTAAAGGAGAACAGAAGTATCCTTTTTACACATCTATCACAACAAAGATATTCAACAAGAACTTCTCTTTTGCTCTCTCATTTTAATTGAAACTTGGTAACACAAAGAGACTTTATTAAAAACGATGAAACCTTTATTGTGTCATAAAGTTTAGGTTTAAGACTTTTAGAATGGTCTCAAATGAGATTCAGTTATTGTTAAAAATATTTTAACTTGTAATAACTTATCATTATTAAAATTTATATAAAAAATAAGTGCCCCAATTTACCCATATTTTTGAAATTGAAATTGTTTGGAGTCCAATTTAGAGGAGCCACATTCCCACACAAACTACGAGTTTATCTTTAGTCTTTTTTACAAATATTTTAAATTAATTTCTCAAAAAGCTTTATTTATAATAAATACCTGCTGAGCCCCACATCCACTGCAGAACAGTTTTCTCTTTTTTGTACATCTTTCACCGAAAAGGAGTCACATTCTTGTACTGTCATGTTGAACAGTCAAACAGGTCTGTCTCGTCTGCAGCAGCAGGTTTAAATGGTTTTGGATACAAGCATCACATGTTAGCATTAGTAGCCAGGTAAGTTATTTTCAGTTAATTTTGTCAGTTAATGATGCTGCTCAGCACCGGCAACTTAACCGTCTCATCAGGGCAGAAATCTTCACCCAGGGTCACTAGGGCCTGTCTTTTGTCGCTCTCTGGAAACATCAGGAGCTATAACAGCTGATCCACAGTGTCAAATGTGGTGATAAACTGAGTCAAAACAAGCCAGAAATTGGCCATCCTCACATATTTTACTGTAATTATACTAATGTTATGGTATCGATGAGCTCAGGTTAAGGGGCACTTTTGTAACACTTCCCTGGTTGGCAGTATTATTGCACAAGAGAAGATGATTTACACACTGGATAAGCAGCAGTGTCACCCTCAGCACTAATATGATACTTTATTAAGTCAGCGCCATGACACAGTGTGGCAGCTCAGTAACAGACAGCGGCAGGTCAGAAACACCAGGAAACAACACTAGAGAGGGAACAGAAATGTTCCATTAAAAAAACCTGTCAGATTTTATAAAACATAGTTTTGCTTGAGAATAACTTTATTATATTTAAATATTATTAAATTCAGTTTTAGTATTATTTTAGTCTTTTCAAAACATAGTGTGGTGCTTTAAGTTTTTTTAAGTAAACCATTTTACCAAAAATATAAATAAATTATAATAACTTTATGAGCAAGATATGATAAACCCAGTATTTTTTTGTTAAATAATAATAATAATAATAATGATAATGTTCAGCACATGCCTGAAGCTTTAGCCAATAACATGCTCACACAAAGGGAAAGGTTCTATTGTTCTAGTTGGTCTTAATGAGGAAGTGAAACATAAATATAGAAAACGGAAGTTAAGTGAAACACGGACAAATATTGGATATGCATTTACATAATTCACAATGACCTGACAATGAACTCAGTGACAAACGTTTAAGGTAAACTTCAGAGTTAATATTTTCCGGGGGAGACTTGATTCAGTTTTCTTTTGCAGTTAAAGTTGTTGTGCTGTTTAATTTCAGGTTTGGTTCTACGGTGAGGCAGAGTGTTGTACTGCACCCTCTTTTTGAGGTTTGTGCCATCAAATGTGCCTAAATGTGAAATATATAAAGTCCTGGAGGCCATATTATAATGTGTTATTAAAACAGCCATCACCCGGACAGGCCTCTCCATTTCCATACAGCCCTTATAAAGGCGTGTAAATATGATTTCCTGGATCCTGCTGTGATGGGGGTTGTCTCGGCATGATTGCGGAGGGGGGTGACGTGGGAGGGTTGCAGCCCATGCTGATCCCATTAGCTGTTTAACTGGATTGGACATGGCTGTGACAGGGACATCCTCATGCAGCGAGCGTCACTCTAAGCAGTTACACACACACGGCTGACAATGGAGCTCTGAGCCTAAAGAGGGTCAGACGAAAGGCTCCTGGGACAATTCTGGACTGTGTGACATACTATATTTCATCTGGCCTTGTTATTAGCTTGGCCAACCTTACAAATGGACACAGATTAAAATACCTCTTAATGTAATTGGACAGACATAACCTGACAAGCCAGATAGTCTGCTCCACAGTACATCCTCTGTTCCACATGCTTCCATAGAACACGTTTTCAAAAGGAAAGTACTTTGAATGAATAACTGATTATTGAATTCATCATCTGTGAGTAACAAGAGTTTTATTCAATCAGAGCAACACCATGTTGTTAACATCAGTAATGGTTAAACGGTAGCTATATCTTCCACCGTAAAACATGCCCATACCTGTCAGTACTGCCCCATTATGGGCCACACCACAAGCTGCTCGGAAAGGGATTTTATGCTTGAAGTATAATTTATATTTGTCAAGTATTAACAAATCATTTTTCACTGATCATGTTGCGGGACATTGGGGGCTGGAGCCTAGCTCTTTTCTGGCCAAGGGATCAAACCTACAACCATAATACTCTGAGGCAGGCGTGCTAACACCCTTTTTAAAAAACGTATCGAACCTGTTTTGTCAAAGTGAAGCAGACAAATGGTCATCTAGTTAATTATGAGCTTCTGGATTTAAAAATGGCAAAAGTAGAGAATTCAGACATGCATTAGCGAGCACTGAAAGCTCTGTTACAAACACATTGACATGACACAGTATATTACTTGTACAAAGAAATGAAGTCATACACCTTTGTTCTAAAATTGTATAATTGGACATCTTATTGAAACTCTTATTTAAGGCTGGATGTATAATTGCTCACCTTTAATATGGCTTTAGTATTTTCCAGTCATTTATTTGTTTATGAAGACTGGCCCCACAGGTCTTACTGCAGGACATACTTTTGTTTTTCCTCTTTTCCTGGAGCAGTAGCGGTACATTCAAACCCTGCAGCAATCAGTGTCACTATTGAAATTATTTGCATTAAAAAAAATGTGAAGTAGGGTGGGGGTAAAGGCGGAAGGGGGGTTTGATACACAGAGAAAACCCATAATAATTGCATTACATGGAGCTCAAACGGTCTGACGCTGCACTAAGTTCTAGGGGTTCTAACACTCACAGTGTGAAAACAAGGTGTTATTTTGTGCCAATTAAAGAATGTATTACTATTATTATTTTATTATTCTTATTCTTATTATTATTAAAGTGTATATATCACAATGCTATTGTTTTGACGATGCAAGTGTCTGCAGCATTTCTGCATAATCCAATTCACTTTAATCAGACAGCACAAACAAGAAAAGTTTCCAAAGTGCTGCACAAAACCAATATGAAAAGTGAAACCAAGTGGTTAGCACTCCTGCCTCACAGCAAGAAGGTCGTGAGTTCAAAACCCGACCGACTCAAACATTCTCGGCCGACTCCGGTCTTTCTGTGAGGAGTCTGCATGTCCTCCACGTGTTACTGTAGGTTCTCTCCAGG